>JAADXB010000107.1:0-25131 GCA_023337495.1 Pythium diclinum | reverse complement strand
TTCTCATAATGCATACATTGATAGATATGATGATGCAAATCGTCGTAGCAAGGCTTTGAAATCCTCTAGTAATGAATAGTCGGTCGAATTGGATATCTTGACTCTCATTCACACGTTGTCACATTGTTGACATGCGTGACTCACGCCTGTCACGGTGACAGTCACGCCGTTGAAACGCTCACTTCGTAAATCAATCACGCGAGTCGCGTGAGAGTCGCGAGTGTGGAGTTGGCATCGGCATCGAGGGCATGGGACTTGCCATTTGGATTGGAGACGTCGTCACTCGCTGTGCTAACAACACCATGGCCAAAAGGGAAGGGATACTGCAATGCACGTTCACGTCATGACTCAATTGACTGCGTTGTATGGTGACCGACCATCGTTTGTTGGTCCAGCATCTAATCCACAGAGCTCTGTTTGCTTAGGCGATGATCTTTTCGGCGATCTTGTCGATGCCCTTGGCTCGGATCTGCTTGGCAAACTGCGTCATGATCACAGCCAGACGCTTGCCAGCCAAGGCAATGCGGTACTGTGAGATCTGCGCGGCCCAGTCGATGTACCACTGCGGTGGGCAGGCCACGTAACCATTCGCATCAAACTGGAGGTCGAGGCCCTTGTACACGACAGCATCAGCGAGTTGGTACGAGTCCAGCGCGACCTTGCGGATCGCCTTGTCCTTGGTGAGCACAGCAGTCTGGAAATCGGCGTAGCTGAGCGACTTGTACGCGTCGAAGCTGACTGAGTCCGTCACCAGTGGCAAAAGGCCAATCAAAGCCGTGGCGTTTGGAGAAAAGTTCACGTTAGGCGTGACCTTCGGGTCTGGCGACCAGTTGTTCTCCGAGTAGACACCGCCAGCGGCATCCCACAGAGCGTGCAGGTTGGAGAACGCGCACGGCGAGCGGAATTTGAACGAGTTGCCGCCAGCGTCGCCGCCCTTGAGCAGTGGCTCCGATGCGTTGAGTCCCGCGACAGCGTGCAGCGGCTGGTGGAGATCGCCGAAGATGTGGACAAAGTTACGGACAATCAAGTTCACGGCCCACGTCGAGTTGGTGGTGGCCATGGTCTTGAACGAGTTCTCGAGTGTTTCGATGGCGAGACCTCCAAGCGAGTAGGTGAACAGGGCCAGGTCGTCCGAGGACAAGCCACCGTACTTACCACCGGCAATGTCGAGCGGGAGGTCGACGAAGTGCCAGTCGCTGATCTGAGGGATCGAGGGCGTCGTGGGCGACTGGCAGTACGACGCGAGCGCCGTACACTTGATGAGATCCGGCCAAATGGCAGCGCCCCACAGCGTATTGGTGTTTGGGTACTCCTTGTTCCACGTCGACAGCACCGTGTTGATCGCCTGGACGTCGTCCTTGGCCATGAGTTGCGTGGCGACTTCACCCACGAGCATGTGTCCGTTGTCCCACCAAGCCTGCGTGGCTGGGAGCTGCGCAGCAGCAGCGAGAGCGGCGACAGCGATGAACGTCTTCATGACTGGAGGAGTAACCTGAGAGCTGTGGGCCAGGGGTCAGAAAGCAAAGTGAGCAGCTCCAAGTGGAACTTCCCGCTGGGAACCCACGCAGAGCCTGGTCCAGCACCACACCCGTGTACTGTATGGAGACTTGCATTCAGCGTTGCGGCAGCATTCGGGGTGAGATGTGCTTCCAAAGCCGTCGGCAGGTTCGGCTCAGGTACTGTATCGACTTGCACATTGCCAGGACATTAACCTACAGCGTTTCCCACCGAGCCTCCAATCCCAGATCTGTTTAAAACATATTATTTCGCTATTTGGCATAGGACCTGGCTCAGGAAACCAAGGTGTTTTAAACACCTTGAAGGCGAACGTGCGAATCTTGATGGCTGAGACGAATCTTCAAAGCGCTCTTCATCCGAATCACTGGGGGTGACAGGCTCTGGCCATTCATCGTCACCAGTCACCTCTGAGTCAGGAGCCCTGACAGTCGACAGCACTCTGCGTGGGGATGGATACTCCAGAAAGCTGAGTTCTGTAGGTACACTCACCAGCACGATGAGAAAGGCGTCGTCCTATGGTGACATCAACATCGCACAGCCAAGCATTTTCTTTACAGTATATTCGCTGCTGCGCGCTCATCTATCACAAATCGGCCATGTTTCACGCACTCTCGCTACTCAATTCCCGTTTTACAGCGTCCAGCTCCTCGCTGAGCTGCAGGCGTTGACTCTGGAGCGTGGCTGCGAGCTCGTCCAGTCGACTGTTGGCCGACAGCCGCATCGTCATGTCCACGTCGTCCAGCTCGCCCTGCAGCGTCTCCCACGCACTCGCCACAGCGCGATCGTGGGTTTCAATCTCGTCCAATTCACTCACCAGCGCGCTGAGCTTGTGCTTGAGGTCTTCCATGTGGACCTGCAGCTGCGTCTTGGTGTCCTTGATCACTTGTTTCCGCTCTTCTAGACCGCTTACTTGATCTTCCTTCTCCTTTTCACACGCCTCCACGAGAAGCAGACGCTCTTGTAGCTGTACACGACGCTCCTTCTCATGGCTCAGCAGCTCTAGTCGTTGCTCCAGTGTCTTCAGGCTCGCTGCAAGAAGTCGCTCTCGAGTACGCAGAGCCTTTTTCTCGACCGAGAGTGGTTCCAGTACTGAGACGTGGTAGTCCAGCGTCTTCTCATTGAGCCACGAGAACGTGTTGTCCCACTCAAACTGGAGCACCGCCGTGACCTGCCCATCGCCTGACGTTGCAGGGGCGTCGCATACACCCGAGAGCTCATTCACGCGAGCCGGAGCGACGACTGCCTGACGCTCGTCGTTTGGTTTGGTCACGATCGACAGAGCGTACCCGACGTCGGCGCCTTCTTCTTTCACGGCAAACTTCCACTGCACACGCCAGCCGGGCTTGTCACAGTAAACTGGAAGACTGAACGTCGAGCCGGCCTTGATCACCACGCCACTATTGAACGTTAGGTACTCCTCGTACTCGGTCTCCTCGGTGGCTGCACTGTGATTTGCCTCTCCGTTCAGCTTGCTCTCGACCTGAACCTCTGGATCTGTCACACTTTGTCTTGGCTCTTCGTCCCGCAGTGCACACGCTTCGCGGAACACCGACGAGTATTCTTCAAGACCGACCTGCAGCTCCTGGACAACCTTGCGTGCCTTCTCGGAGAAGTCGGTGACGCGTTGCTTGCGCTGCGTCTTTTCCACTTCAAGCTCCTGTTGCGCGCGCTTCTCTGATCTGTTCACGAGCAGTTCGTCAATGCCACTATCCGATGACTGATCATCATCATGCGCGTCAGCAAGTTCTGTCTCGAGCTCAAGCACGCGCTTTCTTAGTGCCTGGATGGTCTCGTTGAGTGCCTCGACATCCACAGATTCGGGTGTGGGCGGCTCCACTGGCAAGCCTTGGGACTGCTGGGCTTCAGCCACGCGAAGCTCGCTCTGGCGCAGCTGCTCCTTCAACTCCGCGACGAGACGCTGGTCGTCCAACTGATGCTTCGAGAGACCTTCAAGCTCGGTCAGTAGCCGCATAATCTGAGCTTCCTTTGCGTCGAGGGACTCTTGCAGTGCTTGTTGTCGCGCGGAATCCATTGCGGATGTGGATGTGACTGTGGCAGCAGCAGCGGACGCAGCCTTCAGCGATTCCACTTCGACACGCAATCGTTGCGCCTCTTGCTCGGCGGCTACCTTTGCGAGCTCGATCTCCGTTACCCGGATCTTCAACTCTTCAGCTTGAGCAGCCAACTTCAGTTGCTGGTCCACCTGAGCATCTTCGTTCTCCGCGACCTTCGCTAGCCTTGCCGCTTCCTGGAGCGCTGTAGCATGTTGTTCCTTCAACTCGTTCACTACGCGCAATCGCTCTTCATCCTTCGCATTGCTCACAGCAGACAGCTCAGCCGCCTTCGCTTCCACATCCGTTTCCAGCTCAATGATGCGAGCTGTCAGCGTTTCCACTTGCAGCTGCAGCTGTTCCACATGGTCGTTTGCTGTCGTTGTCGCACGATCTTGAGTCGCCTCGATCTCACTTTCCAGTTCCTGAATCTTTAGCGCTGCTTCTGCCACTTCGGCTTCTAGCACAGCAACCCTCTCAGTGGCCTCCACGAGGTCTTGTTTTGTTGCCTCCGCCAAAGCATTCAGTTCTTCGAGTTCTTTCTCCTTCGCCAAAAGCGTTTGCTCGTGGAGTTCATCCTTGGCGTTCGCCAGAGTTTCCTTCTCGTCTTGGAGTTCAATAGTCCTCGCCTCAGCACTTCGAAGAGTAGTCTCGAGCTGCTCCTTCTCCTTCGTCAACGCTTCAATGTGATCCTTCAACTCTTGCATAGCCGCAGCCGCTTCCTCATAGCTCGAGGCTTCGTCCTCTTCGCGCTGTTGCAACTTCGTCGTAACTTCCTCCAGCTCTCTCCGGATCAGCTTTTCTTGCTCCACGGCTGCGTCATGGAGTTCCTTCAATCTCGCCATCTCTTGAACCAAGCCTTCATTTTCCTTGCGCATGCTGTTCAGCAGCTCCGCACGCTTCTCCACCTTCTTCAGAGCCGCGTGGGAACGCGTACAGTACCGTTCAAAATCGTTCTCGACCTCTGTGAGCTTCGTTCTCAACGCGGCGGTCTCATCTTCGTCGCTAACAGGCGTGGCCACACGGTGATCTTCGGCCGCACGCAACTTCTCGCTCAGTGCAGACGTCTCCTGCGCGTGCTGAGCTCGGAGCTCATCACACGTGGCTTTGTGTTTAATCACCAAATCCTGCGTTTCTTGTCTGGCTGCCTCCAGCTCCTCCTCGTGCTTGGAGAGGGATGCCGAGTGTTCCACCTGAAGAGCCTTCAACTCGGACACCACGCGCACAACTCGTTCTTGCACGTGCTTCACAATGGAGAGTGGAGTCGTTTCGTCATCAGCTGCACTCCCCCCGCAATCGCCACTCAGTTCACGTCGCAAAGCAGTCAACTCCGCTTTCAGACCTGCCGTCTGGGCGTTTTCGTCCATTCGCTGGCGCTCGCTGTGCTGAAGAAGTGCCTGCAGGACGCGTCCGACGCCGTTTTCACCAGCAAAAGAAGAAGAATCGACTTGATGGAGTTCATCCAGACTCGTAATGCGTTCGAGATGGTCAGCCAGTCGATTGAGAGTAGCCTTCCACTGCTCCAAGCGCTCGTTGGATGCCGCCAGGTCGGTTTCCTTGATAGCGAGAGCGTCTTCCAATTCGTTGACGCGATCAGAGTGACCGTCAGCACTCGCAACGTGGGTGTTCAACGAAGCTTCTAGTGACGCGACCCGATCACGTTCAGTTTCCAGCGCCAATTGCACTTCAGCCAATTGGTTGTTGTGCTCGACAACCAACGCCGCCCTCGAGTCCTCGGCATCTCGAGCGCCGACTTCATGAAGCTCCTCCAACCGGCGGATCTTTTGCTCAGCTTCACTTTCTTGGGCCGATAGTGTACTTTGTGTGGACACCAGAAGCGCATGAAGCTCCTCTCGTGTCTTCTTTTGATCATCCAGTTGACACTTGAGCTGCTCGATCGTTTCACGCAACTCGTCCAACTCGGCAACGCCTGCGACGTCCTTCTCATCGACGTGATTCGAGTCACTATCATGATTGCTGGCAGACACAAGTGCCTCCTCCAGCTCCACAACTCGCTGCATCTGCGTAGTCAATTCTGCCTCGACGCGCTTGGTCTCCTCACGCAAGGCCTCCAACTCTGCAGTGGCATCAATCAACTGAGCCTGAGCCGCCTCCTGAGCACGAGTCGCTGCGTTCTTCGAAACGACGAGGTCGTCACGATCACGCTGCGCGTCTTCAAGCTGCTGGCGTAGCTCATCGATCTGCTTCTGTAGCTCACCATCTTCGGACACAGATTTTCCATCGATTGACTCAGTCTTCTCCAGCCGTTGCTGCAACAATTCCAACTCGGCAACTTGCAGCAACATGACGCGCAGCTCCTCCTTCTGACTGAGTATCTCCTCACTCTTTGCCTGGAGCTGGTCACGCAACTCACCCACTTGACGTTCCTGGAACTGACGGTCTTGTTCCCGCTGAGCCTGTAGCTCAGTCTGTGCATCACGTTCCTTCGTGAGCTGGTTCATCCACGACTCGGCTTGCACCTTGAGCGAGCTTACCTCCTCCTCCTTAGCCAGCAGGAGCCGCTTGAGCTCTTCGTGGGTGTCTTTCTGGCGCAAGTGGAGAGCATTTAGGTGCTCAATCTCTCGCTCTCGTCGTTCGTGGTACTCCGCCTCCAACTCGCGCAACGCCTTCTCCAGCACTGCGCACTGGTTCGTCATGCTCGCGGATTCTTCATTGGCTGCACGCAACTCCACCTCGAATCGCGCCTGCGCTTCATGCATCTGCTGCTGTAGCTGCTCGTTCAGGTCGTGCAACTGCATGAGCTGGTCGCTGAGACCACTGGTCTCCATCGCGGCCACTGGCGCTTCCAGCACTTCGCATAATGCCTGCGCCGTCGTCGCTTCTGGATGGAATCTTCGCACGACATCACGCAGCTCCAGCAGTTCTCTCACACGAGCAACCGCGAGTTGTCGTAGCTCATCGTCCAGCGTCGTTTCGTCGGAAATTTCCACGTCGCCCTCCAGGAGCAGCCGCCACTGCTCGCGTAGCTGCTCGCGCAACGCGCGCGCTGTGACCACGAGCGTGCGCGTCATCTGCTGCTGCTCAGCGATATGCTGCGCGCCGAATCGCACGGCCAGCGCCGACTGCATCAGCGCGTTGGCAGCTGGGTCGTTGCCCTTGGCCTTCATCTCGTCGCTCTTCTTGCCCAGCATCGCGTCCACGCGGCCCAGTTTCGCCACTAGATCTTTGATGGACGTGCTCGGGGGCGGCTGCGCTCCGTTGGAAGCCGTGCGCCCATCCTGACTGCGTGGAGGTCCATTGGATACAGGCACCACCGCAGCAGAAGTCGCTGGTTCAGCCGCATGCACGTGGCGCGTGAGCTCGTGTAGCAACGCGGCTGCCCGTTGCAGATCCACAGCCGAGTCGCTGAGCGACTTGGCGGCGCCGGCGTTTCCCTTGCTCTGGACCTCGCTGGCCTTCTGCATCAGCATCTCCGCCACTAGACGCACGCGCTGCGTGGCGGCGTCCGCCTCCGACGGCGACGGCAGCGCCATCATACCCACGTACCTCGATCTTGGGGATGACGGCAATTGGCGTGACGATGGAGGAGGGGGAAGAGGGTCACTCCTCAGATGGGCAGATCAGAAGTGGAAGAGTCGTGTGGGCCACATAAATATTAAATGTGACAGGACCGGCTTGTATTGGGGTCGTTTGGGTCATAGAGCACGGTTGTTCCATCGTCGAGTCCCAACACGCCCTCTTGTGACCCTCGGTCATCAAGAGTACATGCATTATGCAGTCAGTGAAGTAAAGAGCAGTGCCATGAGCGACGCATCGACTGTCGTTTCGCCATTGCAGTGCAGTCGCCAAAGCCTCGAAACTTCAGACTGTGGGAGTTGGCACGATGTGAAAAGCACCGCACGACCGGAGCGATTAGGTAACGCGAGGAGCTCCTCGCACCCTCGCTTCAGTGACACTCTAATTATTTCTAATTGGTTGAAATGACTATTTTCTTTGGAATCAGCCAATCAGCAGCCAGATGAGTGCCTCTGCCCATCCCGCGACGGTCACTCTCGCGGGATTGACTGACACGCGGGTAGGCATTCAGCGCGAGCAGCCACAAAGCGGGACACGAGGAGTTGTCGAGACAGTACCTACTCGGCGGCGAGGAACGCAGCTCACGCGTGTCCAGCATCCACCGTCCAGCGCTGCGCCCTCCTTCCATCCACAGGAGAACACCGCCACCAACGCCCTCGCAAGCGTACCATTCGAGTCGAAGGCGCCACGATGGACGAGGAGTTCCTGCTGGCCATCAATGGCGAGTGGGACGCGTTGCTCGCGGCGCTGCGCGACAACCGCACGCTCGCGCACCAGACCGACCTCAACGGCATGACACTTCTGCACTGGGTCTGTCTGCACCAGGATATCCCCACCGAAGTGCTCATCAAGATCGTGTTCGCCAACCCGCACGCTGTGAACGTGCCCAACGAAGCCGGACACCTGCCCATTGATCTCGCCGTCCAGGCCGAGTGCGAAGAGCGTATCTTGGAGGTGCTGCGTGCCGCCGACAAGAGCCGCCAGGAGCAGGAAGAGCTGGAGCAAGAGCCTGAGCCGACGCCTCCGCTTCCACCGAGTGGTTACTCGCCTGTCTCGCATGGCAACAGCTACCAGTACTACCCAGAAGAAGACGACATGACTTTCGAGGATCCTCGGTACTTCGCGGACCCGCATCATCAGAACCCATACGGCGGCGGTCCCGCTCACCATGCAGCTCCACAGCGTCAGCTCCAGCAGCCTCCACGCGAGTACGAGAGCCCTACGCAGACTGATCTTCCCCTCATGACCTACGGTGTGCAGCGCAAACCATTGCACTCGATCTACTCGGGCGTGACGCCACAGCCTGGTGGCCTCCACTCCAAGTCGATGTCTGTAGCGGAAGACCGACTTCGTGGACGCCCGTTCGACACCTTGTCCAACAACGAAGAGTTCTCGCTCCGTCTGGAGACTGCCAGCGACACGCACGCGTTGCAGTCCCAGCACAGCAGCAAGTGGCAGCCGCCGACGTCCGTGGCCAAGGGCACGGCCTTCCCTCCTCGGTGGAAGCAGTCGCGCTCCTGCCACGTGTGTGCAAGCCGCTTCACCACGCTCACGCGTCGCCGCCACCACTGCCGGAACTGCGGCTTCAGCGTGTGCAACCAGCACTCGACCAACCGCGTGCCACTGCCCAAGTTCGATCTGCCCGACCCACAGCGCGTGTGTGACAAGTGCTTCCTTGGTGGCCGCCACGTGAATGGCATGGCTGGCGTCGGCGGATCTGTACGTGGAGCCATGAGCGTCGTCTCCGGAAGCGACCGCCACTACGACCAGGAGCAGTACGACGAGCAGCAGTACGAGCAACAGCAGTACGAGCAGCAGCACTACGGCCACCACCCGCAGCTCCAGCAGCAGCAGTACCAGACGCACCACCACGAGCAGTACCAGCAGCACCACCACGAGCAGCAGCTGCAGCCGTACGGCGGCCGTCGGGATTCGTTCGGGAGCTTCCGCAAGTGAAGAGGTCGCTCGTCTGTCTACCTAAATAGTGGCCCTACTATATGTGTTTCTATTGAAAATAGCACCGTATGCCATCCGAATAGAGCTCCTTGCCGTCCCACGTCCACTTTTGAGCCCACCAATTCCCAAACGAACGAACCAAAATGACGGATCAAGAGGACGCGCCGGGCTGCTGGCAGAAGAAGGCGGCGTAAGAGAGCGCTACCGTGTGCACAGCTAGGCGCACACACGGACTAGGGATCTGACTGCGTGATTTGACAATGCAGGTACGACCAGTGCTTCGACCAGTGGTACAAGGATGTGTTTCTCCAGCAGAAAGCCAACGGCCAAGTCGGCTGCCAAGCAGAGTACAAGGCCTACACGGACTGCTATCTGGTACGGTTGCTCACTATCCTTTGCAAAAGAATCTGTTTATACTGACCCTGCGGTGTGGTGTGGTGTGGTGCGCGCTCACAGAAAGAGCTGGACAAGGACAAGTCGCTCGTGGACACGATCAAGTCGGTCATGGCGTCGGACGTGCGCAAGCGATGGGAGGCAGGCGAGGACCAGAGACAACCGAACAAGGAGCAGGACAAGAAGCCTCAACCCAAGAAGTAATAGATGTGATTGTTCACACGCGCTCGCCTGTATCATGTTGAAGTGTCTGTAGCTACACTCGACGCCTCCATCCTCTACCTCTGCACGCCTGCCCACTTGGCCATGATGTACTCGCCGAAGCACGCGTCGGTCTTCGTGACCGTACCATCCAGCAAGTTGTTGAAGGCGCCAGTCTCCTGCTCGCCGCGGTTGCCGCCAATGCGGGTGCCCTTAGCGCCAGCTTTGCTGTCGACTGATGGAAGCACGGCATCGAAGTCCGGGTAGAAGAAGAACACCATCGAGTAGCGCTCGCGCTCGTCAGCGATCACGCGGTGCACAGGCGACACGCACTGGCCGTTGGTCGTGAGCGCCAGGTAGTCACCGGCGTTCACGACGATCGTGTCGGGCACATACGGCACGTCAATCCACTTGCCCTTGTGCAGGAACTGGAGCCCACCGACTTCGTCCTGCAAGATGAGCGTGAGAAATCCCCAGTCCGTGTGCGGGCTCGACCCGATGAACTCGAATCCCTCGGGAGGCGGTGCGCCGTAGTGCTTGTACGGGAAGTAGTGGAACAGCCGCATGATCGAGATCGTGTCGCCCTTGTGGCAGTAGCTGTCCAGCACGTTCGCGTCTCCGTACAGCGTCTCGGACAAACGCTTCGACACCGTGCGCGACGCCTTGACCATTTGCGAGTAGAAATCGTTCATGGCACCACGATGGGCTCCACCCCACGCATCGTCACTGGGCCACACGTTGGCGCCCTGGAGTCCGTTCTCAAAGGTCTTTTCAGTGGCCGCGCCCTCTGGCCATTCGTAGCCGTACGAGAACGCCTCCTTCACCTCAATACGGTCGGCGCTGCCGCTCTCCTTGCCGATGCCGATGAAGCCCCGCGTGAAGCCCTGGCCATTCTGCACCACGGGGATCGACTTCTTGACGTCGTCCGGAAGCGCGCAAAACGACTGCGCACCCGCCATCACGCGCTGTTCCAGCAGACGCGACACGCCGTGGCCTGCCATTCCAAGCATTCATTTACGATCAATCATGTGATTTAATAGCTCCATTGAGGGTGGATAAAGAAGAGGAACGCACCGCTCAGATAGCAGCAACCAAACTCAGCGAACGCATCGGCAAGTTGCTTGGCGCCGTCGCGATTGCTCTCGTCCAGCGACACGATCGGCAGCTTGAGGGACGATGCGCCGCTGCCCGTGGCGACAGTCGAGAGGGTTCGCTGGCGCTGCAGACGCGCGAAGGATCCGCTACTCATGCGCAGGCGAGACAGCATCGTCGTGGCTTGTTCTTCTTCTCTGTCGCAAAGATTGTGTGATTCCGGCGTGGGAGCTCCTCAGATGAGGAGATTGGCATGCAAGCATTCACTCTCGACTATAACCAACGTAACCATTTTGCGACGGGGGTACACAAGACAGGATGAGTACAGAAAGTACACGTCAATCTGGCTCGCTAAGCGATTCCCAAGCGAGTCGCTTGGGAATCGAAGCTCGCCCACAAAACCATCGCCACCGACGTCGAGAAGTCGAACAATAAAGCTGCGCGTGCATGTGCTGTTGAAGGTTGGTCGTTCGTATTGTGTGAGTAGCTGACGCCAATTGCGCATCATTAACTTCCACAGTCGCTTGGATCTGAACAGAAGCAGCGAAGCGACCGACAACGACGAGCAAGAACGGCTTGCTTCGAGAGCGGCGCTGGCGCTGGACAGTTTTCCCGACAGATCTCGGCTGTGTCCGCTGCAAGAACGACGCCGATCGTGACCCTGACGGTCTTGAGTCGCCGCGTATGCTGCTGCTGCAGGGCTTTCAAGACCAGCGTGGATGGTGAGCCGTCGCATTCTTCGCGACGTGCCTTTCTGGGCGGGCCTCCTTGGTCCTCGGCTCCCGCACGCGGAGTGTTCCAGTTCCGCGACGATCAGGCGAAGTGAAGCAGCCGAACTCAGGTAAGATGGATAGTGACAGCCGAGATTCTGGCTGGCCGAGAGTGTCGTCGGCGTCCCGAAGATGATGACGAAGGAGCCGCCCCGGGGGCTCTCACTCCGTTGGCTACTTCGCTGGCTCAAGAATTCTATTGAAAATTACACTTCTCAACTGCCGTATGACATATGGTACAGGCTACTCTACAGGTGGCTTGGTGATTGCATGAGATTCTTCAGCGTCGAGCGTTCCTCCGTTGGCTACTTCAAGCTCAAATGTGCAGCTTCTATGATGTGGTCCACGTCAATGACGTCATTGATGAGCGCGAACTTCAAGCAAGAGGATTCAGGTTACCGACAGTCTGAAACCCAATTTTCTCTCTGCCACTTCAAGCAAGAGCCCGAGTGTAACCAGCGTACCCTCGTTTGGTGCAGGGGGTTCAGTTCAGTTACCCGGCATTGTTTCCACACTTCAACATCAGTATGACGAGCCGACGCACGGGGCTCTTCGGTGCGAGCGAGGACGAGCGCGAGTCGCGGCTGAACCAGCAGCGTGACTATGCGGCGCAGCTGCAGGAGCAGGTGCGCATCAAGAATGCACGCGCAGAGCAGGACAAGGCGCGGCGTCTGCAGGAGCAGCAGCACGAGCGAGAGCTCATGGTCGGTGGCTTTTGTGTGGGTATTGAGCAGGTGTTGGAGCTATAGTTCTAACGAGAAAGGCGGTGCTGTAGGATGCTCAGCAGCAACAACAGCAGCAAGGAAGACGACTTCAGGCGCAACAGGCCACGGTGACTCAACCGCCACTACAACAACAGCCCCAGCAGCAACATCATAACCAACCTCAGCATAACCAACCCCACTCGCCACCTCGGTCTCCGCAGAAGATCCCGCAGCACTACTCGCAGCAAAACCAGCCTTTAGAGCCAGAGGTGCACCACGGCAGCGCGATACTAAATGGGTCGCCACCGAAGCCATGGGGCTATAACCCACCGCCTGCAGGAGATGTGTTCAACTACCCGACCAGCAGCTACAGCACCCCAAGCAGCCTGGCGTTCAGCGCTGGCGTGGCGGCTACGCCTCTAGTGTCGACATTCACGCCCAGCGTATCGATCTTTGACTCGATGCTGCAGCCAGAGTCGTCGTCATCGGACGTCACGACCCAGATCGACGCGTTGCGAGTCTTGCGACTGGAAATGGAGACGAGCTGGAAGCAACGGCGACTCGCACTGCAAGTACGTTATTGCCGTCATTGTCTGCGTATACACACATGGGAGTACTCAAACCCTTGTCCAGAGCATTGAGACCAAGCCGTGCTTTATTCTGCCTCCGTCGCCGACGGCCTCAACGAGAATTCCACTCTCGCAGGACGAAAAGGTGCGCTTCGTCTTGAGCTGATGACTCGCTAGATACAAACTGACCACTCTGGTACACTGCAGCGGCTGCTGGACGACGACATTGACCTCTCGCCACGGCCTGACACGCCAGAAGAGCCTGAGCTCACAAGGTACGGACTTGTAGTGATTCTCATATTGTATTTGTGTTTATCTCTGTTTACGTGTGGCAGTACCATCCCCGGGCTGTTCGGTGACAGCGTCCTCATTCCTCTCACCAAAGCTCTAGCCACTCAACCAAAACCGTCTCCTCGTCCGGCAGCTTCGTCGTCCTCATCAGCCGCGTCGCCGCCTCGAACACCGAGCGCCGTGCACCGGCGTCTCGCTGCTGCCGTGTCCGCTGCAGCGGCGGTTGAAAGCGACGTCTCCTGCTTAGACTCGATTGCCTTAAGACACGACAGCGAGCTGCTACACTTCGATGAATAGAACGATCTATATCTTCTTTGTCTCAGTTATCACTGAGGCCGTGCATCTCGCCACTGTGGACGCGAGGCGGCGTGACCACGTTTCCGAGCTTCCGCAGCGCAGTCCTTTCGAGCTGAAACGCTGGTAACGTCACGTTCCCACAGCCGCACGCACACGCCACGCCGTCCCAATCGTATCTTCCGAGCACAACAGCGCACTTTTCATTCGGACAGGCGATCGATCCGTTGCTGTTGAGCAGATTGGGTGTCATGAACCAATCCTGCGGCGCCAGCTGCCACTGCTTGGACGTCTCTAGACCCGTCAAGTGGTCCAGATCACGATATAAGAGCTTCGAAAGCTGCGCCGAGCACAACGCCTTGCTGCTTGCTGGGTATGTCTTTGGATTTGATACCCACGCTTCCTCCACTTGGCGGATACCTGCTTCCCAGCGCTTGGCGTTGGCAGTTAAGAATTTGCGATGTCCTTCGCCTTCGTCATCAGCGTCGCCAGCCGAGAGGTCTATGGCGATGGCTTTCGGAGACGTGATCGCCTTCTTCTTCTTGTCATCATCCATCTCGCTGCTGGCCACGGCCGCCGCGCTTTCCTTCAGAGACCGCTTGGATGATGACGACTTGAAAGACGTGAGTGAACGCCACAGCGTTGAACCGTGGCTGTGTGGCTTTGAGGCTGCGTCATCTCCCGCGTGATGGCGCTGGCGTTCGACGTTCTGCTGATATTGAGGCGACGTTGGAGGTGCCAACTTACTGCTTGTCGACTTCAGCACAGCCGATCGTGGTGTTGTTGAGTCAGCGTGCGTAGCGTTTCCTTGCTTGCCAGCGTTCTTTGTTGCAACACCGGGACTTTGTGGTCGAAGTCTTAGCTTGGCCAACAGCGGCCGCTTTGTCGTCGACGCAGGAGCTGTTGTGGGCTTCTGCTTCTCACCATCACCAACGACTGGCTCAGAGCCATTGTCACACTTGTCTGCCTTGCCTTGTTCCTTTGCCTGACACGTCGCAATGATAGCACTAGCAGAGAACAAGTTCTCACCGCACGACTTGCAGCCATACAGAGAGCCCATTGAGCATAGCGTTGGGATGAAACGCGCCCCCTTGGATGAATAATCTTCTTGCAAAGACAACGAGAAGCCGCTTGGCACGCGGCTGTGGATCATTCCTCGCTCGTCGCAAGCCGCTGCTGCCGCCAAGTCGTGAGGACTGGAAGTGGTGACTATCTCCGGGTCATCTTCCGCATTTTTCGGTGTACGAGGGCTCTGTAGACCGCTGTGGTGGTGGTGGTGATGATGGTGATGATGCTTGCTGTGGTGGTGTGGGCGACGCTTCTTCTTGGAGAGCTCCGTGTCCAGCAGTCCGTCTTCTCGCTGCTGTCTGAGCGCTTTCAGCTGACGCTGCAGCATGAGCTGGTGTGCCGTGAACACATCGCACTGCGCCTGCTCTAAGCAGCGGAGCTGGGCTTCAAAGCCGGCATTCAGACACATCACTGGTCGCGCGTGGCGTATTCGGATCAGCGCCTCGTCCACAGAGACGCCGTGAGCTGCCATCAAGTACGCAGCGACGATAGCTGGAGAGCGTGAACGCCCGCCGGCACTACAGTCGGTCACAAAATACAGTTAGCAAACACCCAAATGTGAGCTTCAGCTTTTGTGGCAAACTTACCAGTGGATCAGGATGCCACCTTCATCCCCGTCCTCTCGCTTAGCGAGTGCTGTCCCGATGAACAAAAGGGCGACAGGAAGACAGCTCAGCAGGTTGGTGTACTCCTTGTCGCGCATGCTGATGCTCAAGTACGTGAATTCCTCCGGAAAGGTCGCGTAGTTGCCGGCGAGGTTGAGGACATGGGTGATCTTGAATTCTTTGAGCGCGTCAATGTTGAATGCTGCATGGATGGAGCCCACGAACAGTCTCGGCGCAATCTCCACAGGGACGTTGTCTTGCACAATCGATGCCTGGAGCTTGAGCCCTGGAGACTTGCCCATCCTTCCGGTGATGTTGTTGTGGGTACTGCGACTGCGGTCGGTTCTCAACGTCTGCGGTTGATGCTGAAGAGGTCAACACGAGTCTGGGCAGTGAGCTGCAGTCGCTAGGTACGCGCCAAGAGGGGAGCCTTACCCTTCGTTCTGTAGTTGTCGCAGGAGCCGCTTCCGAATTGGGCGGTCGACGGGTCGGTACCAGGCAGATCGCAGAGTCAGGAGAGGCGCCGACCTGAAAATAGCGACGGAAACGAGCGCAGTTAGCAAACCAAAATTCCAGCGGATCCAAAGAGGCGACACAGCCAAGAAGGCGCCTGGAACGAGAAGAATAGTGAGCCTGTCGAGTCAAAAGGTGCAGACTGTGTGTGTGTATTGTCTGCTCAAATATTGAAAGCATATCAGCAGATAAGGTGGCTCATGGTCACGTTGACGTAAGTGAGATGGTCGACGACGCTCGTACAGCCGAACGGGGAACACGCGTCGGAACAGAGCGGGTCTTCGCCATCGCTTGGGTCACAAACGCGATAGCTGGACGCGAACTCGTCGTAGTAGATCTGAATGTATCAAGCCAGAGCAAGTCAGAACTCCCCAGGGGATCAAACCAATAACCAAAAGGGAGACACGGAAGTGCGTACCTCCTGCGACGTGTGGCGGAAGCCGATCCAAGACGGCGGTAGATGCGGCACGACGTCACGAAAGTGCGTGACGCGGTAGACTTCGCGCAAGGCCGTATTGAGCAGTGCACTGAAGTTGGCGTTGCCCACGCGAGGCTCCCCGAAGCTGTACAACGCGTCGACACGGACTTTCTGGATGAGCGAGAGATCAAAGGCGCACAACGCAGCGACTGCTGCGCCCAGCGAGTGGCCTGTGATCATCACGGACGCTGTGGGGTGGTCCTTCAGCAGCTTCCGCACGGCAGGCACAACCTGTGTCTCGACCGACTGGTAGACCCAGTAAAACCCCTGGTGCACGCGGACGTCGGGGTACTGCGCGTACGCCTTCTTCTTGACGAACGTGAGGTTGTCGATCCAGTTGTTGATGTCCATGCTGCCGCGAAACGCGATTAGAACCGTGTTGCGCTCCTCGTTGTAGCCCACGATCCCCTGGAAACTGTCCTTCGCATCCTCCACGACGTGGATTTCCGTCAGCGGATTCACGAGCGCGCACGGCGAGCAGGACCAGTTGCGGATGTGGCGCGCCTGGCAGTACGCGACGGACGTCACGCGCGCCAAGTACACCGCCGTGGCTTCGTCGTAGACGGGCGTTGGCTCTGATGGAGTCCACAGATTCATTAGGAACGACTGGAATGGATACAGTTGAGATCTTGACGTACCCTCTTCTTGAGCTTCCTCCTCGTCATCTCCGATGTGCAGTATCCGCTTCATCCACTGCCACCACGACAGACTCTGCGCATACAACATTACGAGGGCAGTTAGATAGCGCACTCCCTCTAGCAAGAGACTGGTCGTGACTCGCCTCGGAGCTCGTCGCTGCCTGGATAACGAGCAGCTCATTTGACTCGGACGGCGCAGTGTTTAGACGCATGTAGCCGCCAGTCTCGGCACGCGCGCCACCGGCCAGCGCTGCGGCGATGCATAACGCCAAGCAAACGGCGGTCGTCAGCAGTCGCATTGTGCGCCGGCGTCGCAGGAAGTGACGCATGCGCGCCACCGGAAGCGGCGTCATTGGCGTTCTCTGGTTCGACGAATCTGCTAATTGAAGTGAGGAGGAAACCAGTTCAATACCGGTTTCGGTGTTCTCCTGGTTGCTGTTCCGGCATATCGGTTAAGAACCGATGCAACTTCAACTGCGTGTATCCATTTCCTGGTGACAATCCCCGCGACCAGCTCGAGTGACTCGAGTCGAGTCCTCAAGTCAAGCCTGCCTCTGCATCCCTATAAAATATCGGAACGGACTCGTGGCCCGCAGGCACGCTGGTGTGAGAACGTTGCGTTGTTTTGGATGTGGACTGAACGCACCAATTCGATCGCAACGTGGCGTCGCTTGCTGGTTTTGTCCTGTGTGCGTCGTCACACATCCTCCTCATCGACTTCCTGCTTTTACGTGGTGTTTTCTTGGAGCTCTTCGATTCGAGGGTCCTTCTTGCGCGTTAGAAGGTGAGGCATTCACACAGTCTTCCATGCGTGACGACTCAGTCGTTCGCCCAACATCTCCAAGCGGAACCAGCGATGACTCTAAAATGCGCGTGGACGGATCCGCTTATTCTTACAGTCTCATCCCCGCCATCGTCTTCTGGAATCTTCCATGCTTTTAAAAGGGGTAGGGTCATTCGATTCAGTGAACAGATCGACAAAAAACCTCATCGAGTTGAATGCTTTCTGTTGATTTTGAGCACCAAAACCTTCTCTGGGTTCGCGCTCTTCTCAGACTCAGACACAGTGGTTAGGGCATCTCTGGTCACCTTGAGCAATTGGGCTGGTTGTCTTGTTTTTGACGGTGGTTGTGTTGGCGTCGGCGCTTTGCTTTGTTACCGAGCGACGAGTCCACGGGGGCAACAAAGTCACGCGCACATGCCGACGCCTTCCATACAAATTCCCCAACAACCAACAACCAACATCCAACATCCAACAACTCGCCCGCTGCGCCAGTAGCGCCGCGCGCCCGTGCACCCGACGACCAAAGAGTTGGTGGAAGCCGTCTCACACGCAGCGTCCCTCCCCACCGCAAGCGCCTCCTCGCAGGAGCTTCCCCGCGGCCACCTCCACGCTCGTACGCGCCATGGCTCAGGTGGCGCGTCCGCAGCAGCCGCTTCCACCTCCGGACGCCATGGACGCCATCAACGCCAACATTCCCAACGTTGGCGAAAACGCCAACGATAATGAACGCCGCTTCCTCCCACCGCCGGGCATCCAGCCCAACAGCGCCGTCTTCGGCGCCATGAACCTGCCCAAGCCGCTCACGTGGCAGCGCCGCGAGCACATGCTGCAGCGCCGCCAGATCCTGGGCCGCATCGGACAGCTACTCAAGCGCAACGCGCAGCTCGTCATGAGCGGCAACGCCGCCGCGCCAGCAGTCGCAGGCGCGTCGCCCGTGGCATCGAATGCCAGTAACCCAGCGTCTCCTGAAGAAAGCGAGAGCCACGCCAAGACGTGGGCGCTGGCTCGTAAGCTGGAGGTGCTGCTGTTCCTGAACTCGGCGTCGCTGCTCGAATACAACAACGTGGACTCGCTGGCGCGCCGCGTGCAGGCCATGACGGCCAGCATCGTCAACAAGAAGATCCGCCGAGAGATCGTCGCGCCGACCGTCGCGCCGTCCGTCAGCGACGCGTCCAGAATACGCGCCGTGGCCACGTCAGCACCAGCACCGCCAGTCCCTGCAGTCGCCATGTCCATGCCCATGCCCATGCCACCTCCGCCAGTCCAACAGACCTTCACGCAGATGATGCAGAGCGCCATGGTGCCTTCCGTCGCCGCCTCGCCGATCGTGCCTCCAGCAGCTATTCCAAGCAGCGCTCTGCCTCGATACAACACTTTCCCGACGCCTGCGCGCGGCAAACGCAGCGCCAGTGAGATCATGGCAGCGCAGGACGCCGGACCTGTTGGTGTGGTCGACGTACTGCCTCCACCAGTGGCCGAGAGACAAGCCAAGCGTCCACGCCTTCCTCTCCAGCAGCAACAGCAACCGCAGCAACAGCTCGTGCGTGCGTCACGTGGAGGAGACCGCCTGGGCCAGCTCTTGTTCCGTGGATTCGAGGAGCTCAACAAGATCGTGTGGAGCTACGTCGACGGCGCGCAGATCATGCGCAGCCGCGCCGTGTGCCGTGCCGCGCGTGTGTTGGCGCCGCTGTTCGTGACGTCGCTGCAGCTGAGCTGTAACTCCATCCAGCTGGCACTCAACACGTTCAGCACGCAGTCGGGCGGCTGCATTCTTCGCGAGTGTGTGAACCTCAAGGAGCTCGAGGTTGTGTCGCTGTCGTCCGGCATGACGTTCGGCAAGCTCTCGATGCGCGCCATGAACTGCCCGCAGCGGTTCGTGGTCACGCACGACGACCACGAGCAGATCGTGCTCGCGCTGTCGCAGCAACTCCGCTACAACGCGTTCCCACGGCTCACACGTCTCGGACTCACGTGTTTGTTCACGAACGAAGAAGCTGATGGAGAGGCTGACGTGCTGCTCAACAACCTGATGACGGGCTGCTGCCCGCAGCTCGAGGAGCTGTGTCTGCCGGGCAACAGCTTCGGAGACTACGGCGCCATGAAGATCGCGCAGATGCTGCGGTCGGGCGTGTGTCCGAAGCTCACGCGACTGGATCTGCGCCGCAACTTCATCTCGGAGGAAGGCATCCGCAGTGTGTGCCACGCGCTCGCCGACGGCTTCGCGCCGCAGCTCGTGGAGCTGTGTCTGGGTGCTAATACCATCACGGACTCGTGCTTCCACCACGTGTTGTTCGCCATGGAGAGCCGCAAGCTCGATAAGCTCCGGTTCCTGGGCATCGAGATGAACTACCTGACGGCGACGAGTATGGAGATGCTGGGACGCACGATCGGGAAGATGGTGTGCCCATTGCTGTCCCAGATCTCATACAGTGACAACAGCGTGAGCAACGCCGACGCCAAGCGAGTCATCGCCACCGCCGTGTACCAGGAACGCATGTTCCGCCTGCGGCAACAGCAACTGCGCCACCAGCAGCGACAGACTGGACGTCGCGATGGCGCGTCGGCTCAGTATCCAGACCAGTACCACGGACAGCACTCGTCGCAACAGCAGCTCGCTGCTGGTGGGAATGGTACGGCCTCGACTCGCGGACTCGTTCCGACTCAGGCCACGTCCTTCCCTTACGACTTCCCGGCGGCGTCGAACGCTCGTGGATCTGGAGGCGCCGCGTACTACTCGGAAGCCAACTACAGCTCTGGGGATGACGACGACGACGAGCCGTACTCGAGCGAAGGCGAGTGAGTAGCGGTGTGTTTATAGTATGAGAGAATTAGCTTGACAGGTAGGTAGATGTCCGTTGTTAGTGTGCGCATGACTCCGTGCAGACAGACGTGCGCAGTCTATTTAGTATAATTTATGCACACGACACCAGTGCGTGGTCAGCCGGATTGATCGTCTTCTGTCCATTTCCAATCACAGCTCCCAGCGATTGGGGCAGTCGCGGCAGATCACGATCACGCGCGTGCGGTCCACGATGGCCTTCCGCCGCCACTGGCGGTAGCACGTGCGGTAGCTGCCGCAGCTGCGGCACTCGAACAGATCTGTCTGCGTGAAGCCGTCGATGACGCGCGTGTCGCGCATGACTTCGTGCGTGCGCTTCTTGATCCACTGCTCGCGTTGCCGCACGAGCTGCGGGTTGGCCATGTCGCTGGCGCTCATGCGCACGAGCGCCGCGGCCGGTAGCTCGCCTGTGAAGAGCCGCTCGCGGAGAGCGGTGTTGCGGGCGTCCTTCAGGTTGAAGAGAAGCTGCCGGGCCTTCTGCGCGTAGGATTTCGGCAGTGAAAAGCTGGTGAAAGAGACGAATTTCTAAGTGATGGAAGCCACCAGAAGCCGATAGAGCGAGCAGAAGACGTACTTCTGTCCGTAGGCGGCGAAGAGCTCCGCTTCGATCTCTTGCGCGACGGCCACGGCGTCGGTTGTGAAGGCCATCAGTGTCTCAGTAAGTCGTGCTGAGTATTTCTGCCGCGCGACTACAATACCATGAGATACTAAGTGAGACCTTGGTGGAACAAGTCAAGCTCGAAGACTTACGTGTGCTGCTGGCTAGGCTCCACGCCTTGGAGACGCGACCCACTGGCGTGTAGCCGACGATATTAACCAACACTTCTTGTGGCAGGTCGTTCGCTAGCGACGGCGGCAGCGACGCAGCTACTGCGGCAGCAGACTCGGTGGCTGCCGCTTCATGTGCAGTGCGTTTCGTCTCCAGCTCTGGTGCCGCTGAGGCTACTACAGGACGTACACATCTTCATTAGACATGCTTAAGCCTCTTTCTCCTAAAGTAGTGGCTAATAGAGGGCGCACCTGTGGCGTCGGCGCTGTTGTGGCCGCCCGTGAGCAGCTCTTCTTCGAGTTCGAGCGCCCAGGTCTCGTCGTCGTCCGAGTCCGAGTCCACGGCGCGCGCGTCGGCCACCAGCACACTCATGGCCTGATGATAACTAGGATACAGAGGGGACTATAGGATACGATACGCACGCACAGGACAGCGCTCCAGCGGAGCAGAGGATGGAAGCCGCACGCACGCACGTAAGCGACAGCGACTGCGCCGATGTGAAAATGAGCTGCTCATGAGAAGAGTGCCATGTCGCACGAAGGTAAACCGAATCAGATCTGCGACGTGTGAGAACCAGAGAAGTGTAGATCTGTGACGTGTGAAAGGAAGCTGTCTGTGGATCTACTCTGTGACCCTGTGGACGCGCACGGGCGCAAGCGCGACGTCCCCGCGAGCGTCTGCAGCTACGAGATCAAGCAACACGAAAGCGACCGGTGGTTCGTGTGGAGGTGGGTCTACTGCATCGCACAGATCGAAGATGCTGCGTACACAGAAGGAAAATATCAGAGACTTTGCTCGACGGCGAGCGGATCAATGGTGGCAAAAGCAGATACCTTCGGTTGGGCACGTCGCTCTTGATCTTGAGGACGCATCGTCCGTTCTGGTAGATGGCGTGGACAGAGACTGCGAATTTGGACTGCAGACAGAGCACAAACCAGTGATTAGATGGCTGTCGCCCGCACAGCAGTGGAAGTTTCATGCACCTCAATATACTGCACGATCGCTCTCGCGGACTGTAATGCTGCTGACGAAGGCACGATGATCTTGCTCCAGCGCGTCTGTGGATCTGGAACGACTCGTAATGGAACGCCACGCGTGATCTCCAGCGGTATCGATACGATGGTGAGAGGTGCTGGTGATGGGCGGACCGTCAGGAGAGCGGAGCTGCCTGTCGGTGTCATGCTCGCCGTATACTCGTGGTACTGCTGGTCTGGCGCACTCCTGTAGAGCATCATCTGAAGCAGCTTCAGCGTGGCAGTCGCCCCGAGTATTGTCGCCGTAGCTTGGAATATTCGCGGCTCATCTCGGCTCAGGCGACGAAGATGTGGGAAGTCGACGACACGCTTAGGACCATAGTCTCCATTGCGCCACGAGAGCTGAATATTGGCGAGCGCCTGCACGAAGTGGAGGTGTGCGTTGTTGGCGTCGTCGAGATCTAACTCAATGAGCTGAACTCGCTTGAGGACACTCGTCAGCATGTGCGCGGAGTCGCAGTCAATGAAGCTTCTGCGGATACTGGAGACCGTGCGAGGACAGCAATGGAGGCTGAAGTCGTTCGACTGAGCTGCTACGTCGGCCAGAATCGCGCGACGGGCTTCGACTACAGTGATAAGTGAAGGCATTAGAACCAGTCCTGCTGTCAGGGAGAGTGTTTTCTATCTCTATCTCTTCGAACACGTACGCGGAGGTGTAGAGATACGTAGAGACGACGCGATGATACACGCTGCCGCTACAAGCAGCTGAGCATGGTCCGGGTCTCGATAATCGACTTCAAAAAGATGCGTCGCCGTGGCTTCGCAGACTTCTTCATCATGCAGCAGCCACACTGGCAACAACTCCATCAGCAGCCACGCCACTCGCAGGCAGCCGACGAAGTCTTCGACGCCATGGCCGCGTTGTGCCACACTCCACACCATCCACACGAGTTTGTCAGTGTCTAGTGCGTGGCTTTCTGGGTCTGGGGACTTGAGCTGCTGCTCGAAGTAGTCCACTGCGCTTTTGTGAGCGACTTGGAATATCAACTGGAAACACTCGCGTGCTTGTGCCACGACGCGCTCGTCTCGAAGCAAAATGCGATTCGTGAGTCTTTCTGGAATCGTCGTCGCTGCAGGAATGTGGTCGAAAGCGTATACATCGGGCCGCTTCTTTTCCGCTATGATGAGTCGTTCCCCAAGTGTCGCCGTGAGTTGTGGTACAACAGCGTTCACACGAAGCAGTCCGCTCTCGTCGTCGCTGTGGGCCAAAATCGCCGGCTTGTCGTACTTGCGGCACATCTCGTCGACAATCAAAGCAGCTCTCGTGGACTCGATGTCCGCACAAATTGCGGTCGAAGTATTCCACATCTGCCACGATAGCGAGTGGAGATCGGCGGACGGCGTCACGATCCGTTCGTGGATGCTCCGGAGAACGGCGGCTTTGGATTGACCGACGGTCGTCGTGGGAGAGTATAATGCGCAGCCGTACAAGTCGGTCGCTTGGATCATGGTCTTCTCTTGAGGATCAAGCACGACGCTAATGGAGCTGCCCACACCTGAGTATACGAGATTCTACCAGCCAATATCCATCAGAGTGAGCAGGTGACTCTAATGACTCGTTTCTTCACCAGTGGCACGTACTTTGAGGACTTCCGCGTTGACGGCGCCGGCGCCTACGAGTAGAGGTGTCGCATTCTGCAGCTTGGCAGCACTGTCTCGTCCGAATATTGAGGACAAAAGTCCTTCGCTGCCCGTTGGTGATCTGTCCGCCATGGTCGCTGCCAAGAGGTCGAGCACGTCGAAATACACAAACTGGCTGGCAGGATACAGCAACGAACCAAGCGCTCCTGCAGTTAGAAATACAGGAAAATCATTAGTCACCTTCGTGAAATGAGATCGTCGAGGTCATTGAAGAGACAAACCTGTGTATTTCAACACCTGCAGAGCCGCGTGGCCGGAAATCAGCGCGCTGAGAGGCAGGAATTCGCTGGATACACAACGAAGCGCCTGCTCCGTAAGTGTTTCGTCCACGTCGTGGCTTTGGATCGGTGCCAAAGTCTCACTTGAGTTCGCATGTTGTCGCTTGACTGTCTCGTTCTGTAAGGGACCTCGTGAGTTTAGGCAACGCTTCATCAACGGGAGTCACTCTCCATCGTACCCGTTCGAGGAGTTCTTGAACCATTCGAAGTGCCTGCTCGGTGTGATCGCGGTTGTTACTGGCGGGCAGGAAGCCGAACTCGCGCTTGAATGCATGCATTCCCAGCATCGCCATGTGAAGACTCTTGCCCCTGGCTTCTAGCCACAAGTCAATCAGGAAGAGTCAGTATCTTCCTCCACCACCAGTCTCCACACAACGAAGTACGTACAAACGTCGAGGAGTTCACGTCGCCCAGGAAACACGATATCTCCAGGGCTCAGCAGACACTCGCGCAGACAGCGATGGTTCGCTGTCGCCACGCGCGATGCGATTCGCTCGAGTCGTGAGAAGTTTCCGGCGAGTCTCTCCTGTCGCTCGTTTCTCGTCCCTCCGTCGTCCAGCGGACTCAGACGCAGCGAGTAGTCCGACACAACATCCGCCACCACCATTCTTAGAGGCTCGCCTTCATTGTGGAGACGCACGTGGTCTCCTGGTTGGAAGAACGCATTCACGCCCGGCTCCTTGACGAACACCGTCACAGCGTCAGCACTGGCACTGTCACCTACGTGGACAAGCGTGCGCTTCGGCAGGAGAAGGAACTCCGCATCGCAACTGTGGGGCGTCGTGTTGCGGCTCGAGAACTGGGTCGAGTAGTCTGTGAAAACGTAGCCAAAGAGCCCACGGCTCTCGACGACCACGACGCCTATGGGTGGCGACTGGGCGCGACAGAACTCGTCGTACGCGATGATCTCTTCCTGCGAGAGCTGCGAGCTGGCAAACACGACGACCTGTACGCCATCGTCACTTGTCAGTCGTATGCGTTCCTCAACAGTCAGATAGGATAGGATACGAGGAAACACACGTGAAAGTTGAGCAGCAGGTCTAGTGAGAGCGCGCCGCTGAGTGTGCGCACGTCGGCAAACGGCGCCAGTTCACTCAGCCGCGACGCC
>JAADXB010000106.1:0-25254 GCA_023337495.1 Pythium diclinum | reverse complement strand
TTCTCCTACCAGCAGCAGCCGCCTCCTCCGCCTCAACTGCCGCCGCAGCTTCAGCTGAATATGGCCAAGGGCGGCGCCGTCGGTGCGCCCATCGCCGTGTCCATGGGGTACCCGCAGGCGTCCTCGCCGTCGTCCTACACACAGCAGACTACCACCAGCCGTTCCTCGTTCTCGTCGGCATCGTACCCCAGCAAGGATCCCATGAGTATGTACCCACAGGCCGTCGCCGTGCCGCTGAGCCCGTCAGCGCAGGGTTACGGTCAGCCTCCGGGTCCTCCCATGGGCCAGGCTCTGCCCAGCCATCCGTCCATGCACGGAGGCTTCGCACCCGTCACGCCGCACACTGGCCCACGCGCAGCGCCGCTCATGCCCATGGCTGTGGCGGCCGGCACGCCGCTCACGCCGCCGCCTCCGTCCAGCGTCGTGGCGCTGCGCTTCCGCTGTAAGAACCTCAAGACCCGTGACGTCTTTTCCGAGTCGGACCCGTTCATCGTCGTGTACTTGGAGGAAGGTCCTCGCCAGTGGCGTGAAATCGGACGCACGGAGACCGTGATGAACAGTGCCAACCCGAGCTTCACACTGGCGCTGGAAGTCGACTATTTCTTCGAGGAGGTCCAGCGGCTTCGTCTCGAGGTCTTTGACCGCGACAGCGCGTCCGAGAAGCTCACGGCCCACGACTTTCTGGGCTGTGTGGAGCTCACGATGGCGCAGCTCATGTCGTCGAATGGCCAGTCCATGACGCTCGCGCTGCTGCAGTCGCACACGCAGCACGTCCACGGTCTCACGGGCCACGTGATCATCGACGCCGAGGAGCTGTCCATGTGTGCGGACCAAATCTCCGTCCAGTTTGGAGCGGACAAGGTGGACAACAAGGACGGATGGTTCGGCAAGTCGGATCCGTTCCTGAACATCTACCGCCTCAAGGATGACACTGTGGACCCGAAGCTCGCGAGCTCGTGGCTGCTCGTGTGGCGTAGTGTCCACATCAACGACAACCTGAACCCACGCTGGCCCAAGGTTACGCTCAGCGTGCGTGCGCTGTGTAACGGAGACCTGCAGAGACCGCTCAAGTTTGAATGCATGGACTGGGAATCCAGTGGCCGCCACCAGTTCATTGGTAGCTGCACGATGACCGCAGGCGAGTTCGTCGCTGGTGAGAAGACGAGTCTGAACCTGATCAACGCCGAGCGCCAGGCACGAAAGGGCAAGAAGTACGTGAACTCGGGCGTGCTTCGCATCCTGTCGATCGAGTGCTTCAAGCTGAATACGTTCGCCGAGTACTTGCGTGGCGGCTGCGAGATCAGCTTGATGGTGGGCATCGACTACACGGCTTCTAACGGAGCCCCGTCGACTCCTAGCAGTCTCCACTACATGGGCGCGAGCCAGTACGGCCAGATGAACGACTACCAGTCAGCTATCTCTGCCGCTGGAGCAGTCTTGGAGCCGTACGACCACGACCGACGCTTCCCTGTCTACGGCTTCGGCGGTATGGTCAACGGCGCCGTGAACCACTGCTTCCCACTGACGTTTGACCCGAACCAGCCAGAGGTGAGTGGCGTCCAGGGCATCATGCAGGCGTACGCCAACTCGTTCCAGTTCGTGAGTCTCCACGGGCCGACGCACTTCGCTCCGCTCGTAAGACAGGCAGCTACGATCGCGCAGCTCTTCTCACAGCCAGCTCCGAACGGCGCGCAGAGTCTCAAGTACTTCGTGCTGCTCATCATCACGGACGGTGCGATCATGGACATGGAAAACACAGTCGAGGAGCTCGTGAGCGCGTCCCACTTGCCGCTGTCGATCGTGATCGTGGGCGTCGGAAACGCCGACTTCTCAGCCATGGACGCGCTGGACGCCGACGGCAAACTACTGCGTGCTCGTAGTGGACGCATCGCCGCTCGTGATATGTACGTATCTTCTTGTTGAGATATTGATTGTGAGTAGTACTGACGGTTGTGTTGCTTTCTATAGTGTGCAGTTTGTGCCTTTCAACCGGTTCCGGTCCAACCCCGCGAGACTCGCGAAGGAAACGCTGGCCGAGATCCCGCTGCAGCTCACGCAACACTTTCGGTTGCGAGGCATCAAGCCCAACCCACCACTGCAGCGGATGGGCACGGAGATGCTCATCCAGAACGCCACGAGTGCTATCAACCGCACCAAGCCCATGACGCAGAGCCAAGTGTAGATACAGTAGATCTAACGGAGACCATCGACTGACCAGCCAGCGCCACGTAGGAATAGGATCGCAGGTTGAGGGTAGTATTAGCTTAAAATATGCAGAGTTTCCTTGCGGTTGCTGCCACGCACGCTGCTTCACTTCAGTTCGCTGGCCGGAAATAGCTGGGATCGCATCATAAGGTCCAAGAATCCAGCATGATCTGGTCGGGTGGAGCCACCGGCAATTAAAGCAGCAGCAGCGTCGCTGTGCTTCCATGGCACCGTCGCCGTGGAATGTCGCTGCGGTCAGTCTTTGACTTTCAGAGTGATTACAAGCCACTTCCAGACGCGCCAAGGGTGTCGAACATGGCGGATGTGACGACGCCGACTGCGGCGGCAGGCGACGAGCCGATCGCGACCAACATGGTCGAGCTGGTCACCCCGACAGCCACCGTCGTGGCCAGCATCATGGCCTCCAAGCCAAATGCCAAGGTGTCCCGCGTCGGATTGCGCAAGAACCCGGCGTCGTCCAGCAGCTCCGAGTCCAGCTCTGTAAGTGTGAATATTTCTACTGATCGAGGGACTCCTGCATTAGCGGAGACTGACACTGTGTCATGGTCTCTGTTAGTCGATCTTCGACCTGCCGTCTGTGAGTGGCCACCGCCCCAACACAATCCCTGGCGTCGCGCAAAAGACGATCGTCGCTGGTGGCGAAGAGGACTCGCCGCTGGCCAAGGGCAACGCCAACAGAGCAAACATCACGGCGCTGCTGCTCGTGCTGTCGTACGTGGGCGTGTCGATCCTGTACTTTCACTTTGTGGAGAACTGGTCGGTCGTCGACTGTATCTACTTCGCCATGGTGATCGTCACGACGGTCGGCTACGGCGACGTGGTCCCCGTCAAGACAGCGGGCAAGGCCTTCACGATCTTCTTTGCATTCTACGGCATCGCCACCATCGGTATGGCTCTCGGTCGACTGGCGTCGTGGTTCCTGAGCCGTCAACGAGAGATCGCCAAGGAGACCACACAGCGGCTTCTCAGTAACGTTGATAGTGCTGCTGACGACTGCAGTGGGGACCCAGCGGCCGCCAAGAAAGAGGAGGCTGTGGCCGTCAAGACCCAGCGCAGCAAGCAGCCCAAGTGGCTCAAGTGGCTCCTTTCCGACAGCAACAAGGCCATCATGGGGGCGCTCGTGCCCATCCTCGTGTCCATCGGTGGAGGGCTCATCCTCGGTGCGATCGAAGGCTGGCCAGTGCTCGACTGCTTCTACTTCGCGATCATCACCATCACGACTGTGGGTTTTGGCGACCTCTCGCCAAAGTCGGAGGCTGCTCGTATCTACGCCATCTTCTATCTACCGCTGTCCGTGGTCTCTGTAGCTCACGGTATCGGATCGATCATTGAGGAACTGGGCAAGCGCAAGGTGCTCAAGAGCAAGATCAGCATGAAGGAGCTGCTCGCCATGGACTCGGACGGCGACGGCAAGGTCTCGCAGCTCGAATACTTGAGCTACATGCTCGTGAAGCTGGGCAAGGCCGACCAGAGTGATATCGACGGCATCCTAGCACAGTTCCGCAAGCTTGATAAGGACGGCAGTGGCGAGCTAGACAAGGACGACCTGGAGCGGCTGGATCGCCACTTGGAACGGCAGCAAGAACGCAAGCAGGGCCACGAAGATTGAGTGAGAAAAACGAAGGTATCTGCTAAATTTATGAATCCAAAAAAAGGATTTCGCATGAAGTGAAACTGGTTTCGTGGCTCGAAACTATATCTCCATCCGGGGCAGGAAGGATAGTAACTCCAGCAGTCGCGTTTTCAGACGCACAACAGATGAAGCTGGCGGTCAAGCTCACGCTCGGCGCTGGCGTCGTAGCGGTGGCGTTGTGTGGGCTCGCTTTTGCTACAGGGGATGATGACCGACGCAATTTCATCCACGGATCCAGTAGCGTGACGCAATTGCCGAAGGAACTGCTCATGGTGGACCAGGAAGTCGACGATGACTACGACGATGACGACACGGACGAGGAGGAGGATGTGCACGCGGCGCAAGTCGCGCCAGTCGTGGCGGTGAACAGTGGTATCACGGTGGCGGTTGAAGTCAAGAGCGCAAAGGCTCGTGGACCAGAGATAGACGAAGACATGGAGCCAAGCGAGGCCCTTCAGGTCAACGCAATGATTGAAGACAACAACAACACGGTCGACAGCACGTAGGAGAAGACCTTGGATCAGGGTATTTATCATGTTAACGGAGACCGTGCATTTCTTGCTCTTTTCTGCTCATAAAAGGCAGACTACGCCCGATGTATTAACGCATTTCACGGAGGCGACGCGTATCCCCTGGCACGTCTTCTGTCGGTGTCGGTGTCGGTGTCGGTGTCGGGACAGGCGTTTGAGTTGGAGCAGGCTTACGACTTGGCCGAGGCTTCGACGGCGTCCACTTGGGCGGCTGAGGCGCTGGCTTGCCTCCCTTCTGTGTGCCCTTGGCGATGGCTGAAGTGTCTGATGGAGTGTCGGACAGTGCAGCAGTAGTGGCCTGAGTCTGCAACACGACGGCGAGCAGCGTGACGAGAAGCGCGTGCTTGAGCAGCTTCATTTCTATGGAGGGGGCTTTGCCTGGGAGCTTGTTGGTGGATTTGAAAATGAACTCCGTGAAGATTAGAGCCGTGCAGTGGACTTCAGCCTCGTCCACGCAGCCGCCTCGTTCGTCCTCGGCTTCAGCAACTGCGTCCTCGTCACACGTCACATGCAAACCCGCCAAGTGTAGCCATCTGACCTTTCGTAAACTCAGATTTGGACTCAGTCATCGAATCTGATGCTTCAACCGCCACACATGAGACCAAGATTCGAAGCAGCAAACGCCGCGTCGCTGCTTCAGAACTTCAGCAGGCAGCTCTCCATTCAGCTAGATTCCTAGTTGTCCCAATACGATCCACTACGCTGCAGCGTCTGCGTCTTGCGTCGCTGCCTTCGCCTCTGCACACCCGCGGCGTCTCGACATCTGAGACTGTGAAGCCCGCCTTTCTCGCTTGTCGTCGGCCCACTTTCTCTGCATTCCGCTCGCCGACTTCAGTGTGGAAAGACCGACTGCGCCTCCAAGCACTCGCTCAGCTGCAGCGTCGCCAGCGCAGTCCGTTTGTCCAGCAGCAGTACCAGCGATTCATCAAGCAGCATCCGGAGCTGACGTCCACTCGACGGCCCATCCAAGGCTGCTACTTCGCGCCGGGTATCAAACCACCCGCGAAGCTTCAGGCACTGCCCAAGCCCAGCTACTTGAAAGCCAGGCATCTGAAGCAGAATGATCCGCATGCGACGGCCAGACGCAACAGCCTCTTGCAGTCACAACGCAGTCAAGTGCCGCGTCCGAAGATCACGAGGCTTCGAGTCTCTCGCCGCCACAGCCACCGCAAGGTCAACCTTCTCAAGCAACTTCAGCTACAGCCACGTCGCAGCCAGGGATCTGCCTGTGAGGTGCGAGTAGCGGCTCCTAGACGAGTGCGTGTGGTGTGTGTCAAGCGCTTCTCTCGCCGTCGCCAGATCTAAGCCTTCATCAGCAAAAATGACTGGGGATCGTTTGTTTTTTTCTTCTCTTTTTGAGCATGAGGACTTGCTATTCGTCCTCTATCCTGTCACCCTACAACTACGGCTATTACTTGACACTAAATGAGCTGTGCGCCCACGTCCTGCTCGAAGAAGATGGCCTCGTAGAAGCCGCGGAAGGCCTCCATCTCGCACACGCCCTGCGAGTACTTGATCAAGTAGCTGTCCTGGCCGCTGTGCGTGAGAAGCTTGTTCACTTCCGTCTGCAGCGCCGGGATGAGTTTGGCCAGCGGCGGCGATGGCTTCTTCTGCTGCTGCTGCGCGTTCTCCTCGTCTTCGTTCTCGACTATTAAGCGGTTGGTCACGCCGTACACGACTTCATTCAGGTCCTGGAACGCGTTGCCGCACAGAAAGCCCAGGCTGTGCTGCAGCGCCGGCCCGAACAGGTCGCTCTCCAGCAGATCCCACAGATCGTTCAGCAGACTGATGACCGGCTCGCTCTGGCCGGGCTTCTTCTCCGGGTAGATCAAAAACGACCGCCACAAAGCCAGCGCCTTCTCCGACTCGCCTGCGTCTCGCGACGCCTTGCTCTGCGGCGGGATAATCGACAGGTACACCGACTGCAGCAAGTCATTGAGCTCGTCGCGCTCCACTCGCAGCTTGCGGCTCACCTCCCACCTATAAAAACGAGCGTAAAAAATCACGATTAGCACTCTAAAAAAAACAACGCACTTCCGACGTGAGAAAGGCCGTCAAAGAATACGTACGACTGGAGCTGCTCGTTGGCGACGACCACGCTCTCCACGTGGGTCTTGATGCGCTCGATGCCTTCGTCCAGGAAGTACTCGAGTCCGGACGCCAGGAACTGGTGCTGCGCCGCCAGCGCCTTCTGCTCGTCCGTCTCCGTCGCCTCTCCCAGTCCACCATTGCTTTGTTTGTTCTTCTCGAACGTGCGCTTGCCGATGATCGCGATCTGCGCAAACACCAGCAAGTGCCACAGGCCAAACGCGATCAGCGCCGTGAAGTAGCGCGTCACGGCCGTGCGCTTGGCCTGTTCCCAGAGCTTGTTGCGCGTGGCCTTGTCGCTCTTGTCCAGCGTCTTGAGCTCCTGCACGACGGCCTCCAGGTCCACGAGCTGGTACAGCGTCTTCTTGAGCCGTGGCAGGAACCGCTGGATCGTGGCGTTGCTTTCCTCCGTGGTGCTGGCCAGCGACAACTGCAGCCGCTGGTGTTCGGCCATTTGCGTCTGGAGCTGCTGGGTGAAGCGCTCGGCCTCGCTCATGAGACGACGGTACGCGTAGTAGGCGCCGCCCACACAGAGCCCCGTGACGCCCGTGGCGATCACCAGCTTCTTGTGGCGCCGTGCGAAGCCGCACACGCGCGACGCCGCGTGCTCCACTGCCGACCACATCCTGTGTTCAGTGTCTTTTCTTTATGGAGCTCTCCGTTGCCAGGAGATGAAGATGACGCAGACACAAGTTGAGGAACCGAGGGAACGCCGCCTGTTTTGTTCCCCAGATGATTTCATTGGTGGAAAATATACTTCAGAACACGTTTGATTGGTGGAATATCGAAGCGACCGATCACGATATCCGTGGAAATCGAAGAGCTACCGAAGCAATGACGATGGCATCGAAGGCGACGAATGCGGCGATGAGCGCGGCGCGTGGCCGCTATGATGAGCTGTTTCTGACGCTGGCGCAGCAGCACGGCAGTATCGAGTCTCTGCTGGACTCGTTCTTTGAGTTTCTCCATCGGAAGACGGACTTTTACGTCGTCACAGACGACCCTGTGGGTAAGAACATGGGCTTCCGGTCGGGTGTAGCGGAGGAAAAGGTGCGTGTCTTGAAGACTGTGAGCTGCCTGATGGCTGTGTACGAGTGCTAATGTTATGTGTGGGTGGTTTTGAAGGTGCTGACGGCGTTCCAGAAGCATCCGATGAAGAATATTGACGCGCCAGTGGTGCCAGCGGCGCCAACGCAGACCAAGAAGGCCACTGCTGCGCCTGTTGCCAAGGCGGCGCCGACGCCGTCAGCGGCCGCAAAGCCCGTGCGCTTGTCTGAGAAGGGCAAGCAGCGTAAGTGGATCTCGTTGGATGAGTGTGGCTGTTGGCTGTTGGGCTAACGAGCGATTCAGTTCCTGATGGAAACGGCGGCCGTACGGACAAGTACTCGTGGACGCAGACGCTGGACGATGTCTCGGTACGTCTTCACGCCTCCAGTCTCTCGCGTTCGTTGGCGTGTTCAATGCTGATCTGTGTGTGATTGTAGATCCAAGTGGAAGTGCCTGTGGGGACGCGAGCTAAAGATCTTGAGTGCCAGATCCGAACCAACCACTTGCGCGTGGCTCTTCGGGGCTCGCCTGAGCCTCTCGTGCTCATTGATGGCGATCTGCCAGAGAAGATCCGCGCGGACGAGAGTCTCTGGTCTATTGAGAACAACCACACGCTCCACATCTCGCTGGAGAAGATCAAACAGACGTGGTGGGCGAGTGCAGTGATCGGAGACGAGGAGATCGACACGACTCAAGTGGACTCGACGCGGCAAATCGACGAGTACGATCCTGCGACGCAGGGTGCGATCCGCAAGGCCATGTTCGACCAGCAGCAGAAGCAGCTTGGGCTGCCCACGAGTGATGAGATAGCGACGCAGCGTATACTGGAGCAAGCCGGTAAAATGCCCGGGTCGCCTTTGTAGTAGAAGCGAGTGATGGAGCCAGGCGAACATCAAATCAAAAATCAAAATCAAAACGTATTTACCGATAGTGTCGCGCGTCTACAAGATGCCCCAGTGGCGCTCGAAGGCGTTGAGCATGCGCGAGATGGCGTGCGCGCCACTGAGCGGGTACTCGGAGATGGAGATCTGCTCGTCCAGCTGCAACATCAAACACACAAGTCCCAGTGAGTTCAACTGATTGATCCAACAGGTCCAGAGGAAGAGAGAGGCAAACGTACGTAGTTGGTGTTCTCCTTGGTGATGTGGCCGTGGGCCATGGCGCCGAAGATGAACACGACTGGCTCGTCCTTGGGCAGCTCCTCAACGAACTCCCACGGGTTCACGATGCGGCCTGTTCGCGTGAGCGCGTACTTGCGCGCGTTGGCCGGCAGGTGCTTGGTGATCGGGTTCTTGATCACACTCAGCAGCGTCTGGTTGCCGTCGGTCGAGCGGATCTTGAGCGTGTGGAGCAGTTGCACTGTACATCAATCAACCAATCCAATACCATCAGTCGTCTGCATCACTCTCGAGTTCCATCCATCAATCAGTCAATCAGCAACATCAATCATACCCATGAGACCGGCGAATCGCTTGTACGTGCGCGGCACGCGCATCTGCGAGCTCACGTCGACGAGCACGCCCTTGGTGGTGTGGATGTAGATCTTGAGGAAGCCGGCCTTGTTCAGCGGCGAGTCCAGCACGGCCATGAGCTCCTGGTGGAGGATGTCGGGACGCGACTGCGACGGGTCCTTGTTGAACTTCTTGTGGAGGCCCTTGTGGTCATCGCAGTTGAGAAGCTGGAAGCCCTTGGAGGTCTTGACGGTCTCCAGAGCCGCCTGCTCCAGGATCACGATCACCTGGCGGCGCTTCTTGTCTTCCTTGCTTCCTTCCGTGGACGCCATGCTGCTGAATTCCGACGCGGTCTGATGCAATGGAGCTCTCCATTCCACGGGCGCATCGCTTCGCGTTGACTGGAAGCGATGACAGTCATCATTTCAACCAATCCCATCACATATCCCGAATTCACTGTTTTGAGGGATTGATGTGTCCCGTACTGTCCCTCTTTTGATGTAAAGCAGAAGCGGGACATGTGGTCGCTTTGTGGCGGGAGATTCTGCAGAAGAGCTGGTTACGGTCCGTGGTAGGTAGACCGGGGTTACGCTAAGTGCGGTTACTCCGCCGTCGCAAGGGGCTCGTCCCATGCGACCAGTCACCAGGAGCATGGGGTTACGTTTTGGAGCGTGTTCTCTGAAATGGGGTTACGCTTTGGGCGTCCCCCCTCCCTTCATGTGGATGGAATGCAGGCGGCCCATGGCTGTGAGTCGAGTCGAGAGAGTGAATCGAATCGCCGCGCAGTCCAGTACGCAGTTCCACGACGGGCGACACCATGGCGGACGCGGAGGAGACGCCGTACTGCCTGTGCCGCCAGACCGAGGACAGCGGCATCATGATCGAGTGCATCCGCGGCACGGGCGGCTGCAATGGCTGGGTCCATCCGCCGTGCTGCAAGCTCATTCTCACGCCCGAGGAGCTCGAGGCCATCGACAGCTACGTGTGTCCGCTGTGTGAGCTGCCCACGGACGACTTTAGCAAGATGAAGGGCACGCTCAACACCAAGCTCGCGAATAAGCTGGCGCTCAAGATGCGCGCCAAGAAGGAGGAGAAGGCCTCCGCTGCTTCCTCCTCTTCCTCTTCCTCCTCTCAGTGGAGCTGCAAGGTCTGCGGCTACAAGGAGAATGACAAGGCGAATAAGAACTGCGGAAAGTGCGCCGCGTCGCGGAAGAAGCTGGAGTCTAAGGACAAGTCTAAGGAGTCTAAGGAGCGGACGAGCAAGGAGTCTAAGGACAAGGCGCCGGCGAAGAAGAAGTCTAAGCACAGCCACCACAAGTCTAAGCATGAGGGGAGAGGAGCGGAGGAGGAGGAGGAGCGTCTGATGGAGGAGGAGGACGAGGAGGAGGCCGCGCGCCGCCGCCGTAGCGGACGCGAGGCCAGCAAGACGCGCAAGAACTACCGCGTGCCGAACTCGGACGACGATCTGAGCGACTCGCTGATGGACGACGAGGAGATCGCGCGCAAGCAGCAGAAGAAGAAGAAGCGGAAGCGCACAGAGGAGCACGGAGGAGCCGGCGGAGGAGGAGGAGGAGGAGAGGACGCGTCGGACGACGAGGCCGAGTTCGTGGTCAGCGGAGTCAGCGGAGGAGGAGGAGCGGACGCCGGAGGAGGAGGAGGAGGGGGGCCGACCATGGTCATCGAGAAGATCATGAGCTCTCGCCTGCGCACAGCTCCGACTCCGGCGGAGACGGCGTCCAATACAAAGCCCGTGGCGGAGTATTATATTAAGTGGAAGGGCTTCTCGTACTTGCACTGTTCGTGGGAGACGCGCGAGACGCTGCTGGAGATCGACATGAACAACAAGCAGCGCATCAAGCGGTTCCACGAGAAGCACGGCCACGGCCACACGCTCCACCAGCACCACCACCACCACAAGACCCAGGAGCTGGACGGAGACCTGGACGCCAGCGAGCTCGAGTACTTCAACCCAGAGTACCTCGAAGTCCACCGCATCCTCGCCCACCGCCAGGACCCCGTGCCGGACCACCCTCCAGTCGTGGCGGAAAATCCAGAAAATCCGCAAAATCCAGAGAATCCAGAGGATCCAGAGACGCCCAAGCCTGTGGTGGACGACGGCCGAAGGTTCCTGGTCAAGTGGCGCGTGCTGCCGTACACGGACGCGACGTGGGAGCGCGCGTGCGATCTCAAGGACGACGACGCCATCGCCAAGTTCGAGCAGCGCCGCGTCGTGCCGCCCAAGGACGAGTGGGAGCCGCTGCCAAGACCGACGCTGCGAGACTACCGCAAGCTGGAGGAGTCGCCGCGGTTCGGCGTGGACCAGACGCTGTCGCTGCGCGCGTACCAGCTCGAAGGTCTCAACTGGCTGCTCTGGAACTACTACAACGAGCGGCCCAGCATCCTCGCCGACGAGATGGGGCTCGGAAAGACCATTCAGACGCTGTCCTTTCTCGACAGTCTCCGTGTGAACGAGAAGATCAAGGCCCGCGGTCCGTTCCTTGTGGTCGCGCCGCTGTCGCTGATCGCCCAGTGGCAGAGCGAGTGCGAGACCTGGACGACCATGAACTGTATCGTGTACCACGGCAACACGGAGGCGCGCGAGCTGATCCGAGACTTTGAGTTTTACTTTCTAGACTCGCACAACCGTCCGGACAAGAAGAAGCCGTTCAAGTTTAATATCCTCGTGACGACCTACGAAGTCGCGATCAAGGATATCAGCGTGCTGTCCAAGATCAAGTGGCGCTGTCTGGTCGTGGACGAAGCCCACCGACTCAAGAACCAGGCCTCGCGGCTCGTGGAGCAGATGCGGTCACTGCGTCGCGACCACTGTGTGCTGCTCACGGGTACGCCACTGCAGAACAAGACCGAGGAGCTGTGGGCGTTGCTCAATTTCCTGGACGCCAAGTCGTTCCCGAGTGTGACGGACTTTTTGGACAAGTTTGGCGACTTGCACGAGGCGCAGCAGGTCGTGGATCTGCACAAGATGCTCAAGCCGTACTTGCTGCGTCGCCAGAAAGAAGACGTCGAGAAATCGCTGCCGCCCAAGGAAGAGACGATCATTGAAGTGGAGCTCACGCCCGTGCAGAAGCAGTGGTACCGAGCCATTTACGAGCGCAACACGTCGTTTTTGAGTCGCGGAGGCAACCCAAACAACGTGCCGAACCTCATGAACGTGATGATGGAGCTGCGTAAGTGCTGCAACCACCCGTACCTGAACAACGGCGTCGAAGAGCGACTGATCGAAGGCCTCGTGAACGACGCGCAGCGCCACGAGATGATGGTCAAGTGCTGTGGCAAGATGGTGCTGATCGACAAGCTTCTGCCGCGGCTGAAAGAAGGCGGCCACAAGGTGCTGATCTTCAGTCAGATGGTGCGCGTGCTCGACATCATTGAGGACTACCTGCGGTATATGGGCTATCTGCACGAGCGTCTCGACGGCAACATCCGCGGCAACGATCGACAGGCCGCTGTCGACCGCTTCGTCAAGCCCGAGTACAACCGCTTCGTGATGCTGCTGTCCACCAAGGCTGGTGGTCTCGGTCTCAACTTGACCGCAGCCGACACGGTCATCATCTTTGACAGCGACTGGAACCCGCAGAACGATCTCCAGGCCCAGGCGCGTGCCCACCGTATCGGCCAGACCCACTCGGTCAAGATCTACCGTCTCATCACGCGCAAGACGTACGAGATGCACATGTTCCACAAGGCCTCGCTCAAGCTCGGTCTCGACAAGGCTGTGCTGACGCACATGCGACGCGAGAACGAAGCCCAGGAAGAAGGCGGCACCAAGAAGAAACCATCGAACAAGGCGCAAGAGGCCAAGGAGATCGATGAGCTGCTCAAGCGCGGCGCCTACGACGTGTTCCGTGACGACGACCAAGCCGGTGAGCAGTTTTGCGCAGCGGATATCGACCAGATCTTGCAGCGCTCGTCGCAGATCGTGCAGTACGAGCAGGAGGCCAAGTCGTCGTTCTCCAAGGCCAGTTTCGTGTCGGCTACGACGTCAGACGACGTTGACATCGACGATCCCGACTTCTGGAAGAAGGCGGTGGGTCTGACGGAGCCAGACTTCCCAGAGGAAGAAGAGCTGCCTCTGCAGCGTAAGCGAACGCGCGTGTCTCGCTTTGGTGCTCAGGGTGGAGCCTCAGGCGGCGCTGCTGGTGCTGGCCTTGGCTCGGACTCGGAGTCGGAGGACGAGCTGGATAAGAAGGAGCGAGAAGCCGAGCGCAAGGAACGCGAACGTGAGGAGAAAGAGCGTGAAAAGGCCGAGGAGAAGAAGGAGCCGCGCGACTGGACCCAGAACGGCCGTGATCGCCTGCAGCGTGCGCTGATGCACTACGGCTTTGGACGATGGGAGATCATCCGCAGCCAGAGCGGCGGCAGTCGAACCGTGGAAGAAGTCGAGCAGTTTGCGCGTGAGTTTATCTACGCGTGCGGCTTGTCGTGTATGGAGCCGTCTGCTTCTTCGAAGGATGACTCGCCGTTCGTCAAGTCGATGATCCGTGCCTCAGTCCACGCGCAGAAAGAAGGGCTGGTGGACGAAGTCGAGATGTCTCCGGTGCTCAAGGACGACGACTTTGTCCTCAAGCTGAAGCAGGGCGGTGGACGTCGCGTGCTCATTCGACTGGATATGCTGTGGCGACTTCGACGGCTTGTGTCCGCGGCGTTGGAGGAACTGGACCAAGAGTACCGGGACACGCACTCTGAGGACGAGGAGATGAAGGGTGACGACGATGCGAAGGGTCCGCCTCCGCCGGCGACCGTCGAGTTTGATGATCGCGTTGCGTACTACGGCGTGGACGCCGTCAAGAACCGCATCCAGATCGTTGAGATTGGCACTGAGCGGCCTCCCTGGACACAGATTACGAGCTGGTGGAACGACGAGGCCGATCGTAGTCTGCTGATTGGTGTGTTTCTCCACGGCTACGGTCGTTGTGCCCAGATTCTTGCCGACGATCGTCTGCGGTTCCAGGAAATCTCGGAAGCCCACGAGGAACAGCTCATCAAGGATGGTGTCAACGGAGTCGTCAAGGCGGACGCGAACGACCCGGAAACGGCTTCAACAACCAGTCACCAATCGGCCGAAGAGCAGGAAGACGCTGGCGAAACCAAGCCACCGGCTCCGCCGGCAGTTCCAGCGCCAGCTCCGCCTGCGGCGCCAGTCAAGAGTGAGTCCACCGAAGCCGAGGGATCTGCTTCGTCGTCGGCCGCGCCAGCGACCACTGCGGACGGCTCAGCGGCTCCAGTTGTGGATGACAAGAAGTTCAAGCAGCCCGAGGTGCAGCAGATGAACCGCTTGCTGTTCTGGCTGCTTTCAGCCGACGACGTGAAGCGCCAGAAGGAGATGGAGACGTACAAGAAAGAACGCGCCGGCGTCGAGCAGCAGCGCCAGTCGACGCTCGAGCGCAAGCTGCGCGCGGCGTCGCTGCGTCGCGTGGAGCTCAAGGCCATGCAGCTCGCGCAGATCGACATGCTGCGTCACATGGCGGTCGTGCGCAACGCGCAGCAAATGCCCGACCCGGTGATCGGCTCCAAGATCAAGCCCAAGGACTGGACCAAGGAAGAGCGACGCACGTTTTCGTACCTGATCGCACTCCACGGCGCCCCGCGTATCGACGCCAAGGCTTCGATCTCCATCGACACGCAGCGTCGCCGTGGAGCTGCCGGCCAGGAGCACCTCAACATCCCGCCGTTTGCCTGGGAGACGGACACGCTGTCGTGGATGAACATCGTGCAGTGGGGCAAGCTCAACAAGACGACAGAGATGGCGAAGGAGTTCTACCACGACCGGTTCCTGCCCAAGTGCCGCGAGATCGCCGCCATGAAGGTGGATCCGCTCGGCTCGGACCAGCGTGCGTTGGCGCTGGCGGATCTCGTGGGGATTGAGTTCGTCGACGCCCACGAAGGCGTGCTCGCCCACGGTCTCAAGGCCCGCAACATCGCGTGGGTCACGCTGCGTCGCACGGACCTGCTCGAAGACATCGGCAACATCCTCACGCACCGCAAGAGCGAGCTGCTGGAGCTGCTGCGGTCGGGAAGCCCGGACCTCGTGGACAAGATGCCCGTGTGGTGGTGTCCGTGGGTCCACGACCTCGGCGTGTTCTACGGCATGGCTCGCTACGGCGTCTTCGCGTGGGAGCGGATCCTCGTGGACCGCCAGCTTCCGTTCCACCGCCGCGCTCGTGAAAACCACATCCGACAAGTGTTTTTGGACGGCACAGAGGCGTTTGAGGCCGTCTACAAGGACCGCTTCGAGTCACCGGAGCAGGGCGAAGCGTGGCTGCACCACGCCGCAGACGAGTTCCCGTCGCTGGCGATTCTGGAGCAGAAGATCCACGCGATCTGCGTGCCTCTGAACGCACACGCGCCTGCCAAGACGAGCCGCATGGACGGCTTCGACCTCTCGCGACTGGAAGAGTTCACGTTCCCGACGCCCGGCAACGCGTTCGAAGTCGAGATCATGAAGCGCGTGCGCCAGCAGGACGTGCTGCTGCGGAATCCATTCGTGGAGCTCACGAGCGCAAGCGTCGCACAGGAACTGGCGTCCTTTCTCGAAGGATCCAAAGAGCGTCGCGACGAGTACCTGCGTCAGCTGATAGCGTCGGAGCCGTTGGCGAATGGCCACAGCAACGGCCACAGCAGCAATAACTACGGAAGCAGCAACGGCAACGGTGTGGTGACGGTCTCAGCTACGACTGAGGCGAATGGCGAGGACGTGGTGATGCAGGACGCCGCTGCGCCAGAGCCCTCGCCCAAGCGATCGCAGATCCCCATCCACATGCTCGTGTCGTAGACGCATTCAGTAGCTGCAGTTTTACTTTAGTATGAAATACAGGCAGACTTTCTGCATGCTTTTCCCATGGCCTTGCATTTTCCATCAAGTATGATATTCGGCCAATCATATTTTCTATCAAATTCAATATGGATACACTGGATGCTGCACTTTCTCACAATAGCAGTTGTTCCCCGATCTGTTTGTCTGTTGGCAGGAACCAGTTGAACTGTCCGTGAAATCCAAATGCTGTGGGCGAATTCCACATGAAGCAGCATGTGGACGGAAAGGCATAAATCGAATGGGCTCAGTCGGGGGCTTCTGGTCCGGGAGAGGCAGCGTCTTGAGGACGAGGTTTCACGAGAAGACTGCCGTGAAATGGTGGACCATTCTGCCCATTGATCGGCTCACTCGCTAATCTGCCTCTCCAAGAACAAGGCCAATCCAGTCAGCAGCACACCCATCCAGCCACCCACAGCCATGAGCGTCCTGCTTGAGACGCCGACCATCTATGGCCACGCACTCGCGCGCTCTCATACGCGGGCACCATCAGCACCATCAACACCGGCCCTTTCCACTGCCGTGGGGCTGCGAGTCGGATGCTGGAAGCTCGTCAAGCGCGATCTCTTCAGCGAGACCGACCCATTCATCGTCGTGTACTTGACGGAGATGGACAACGAGCGACGGGAGATCGCGCGAACGGAGACCGCAACCGACACGTCGAATGTCTCGTTCCAGAGCGAAATCCACGTCGACTTCCGACGCGAGGAGTCGCAGATGATCCGCTTAGAAGTGTACGACCGCGAGTCTCCATCCGAGGAGCTCCACGAGCAGCAACCGCTTGGCTGTGCCGAGATCACGATGGTCGAGCTCATGACCACTAAAAGCATGTCGCCGGAGCTGCCACTGCAACAGCCAGCGAATAGCCACATCCCAGAACTCAGAGGCACCGTCACGATCTCGGCTGAGGAGCTGTCGGCGTGTACAGACCACGTCACCGTCCAGTTCGGTGCCGACAATCTGGACAACAAGGACGGGTGGTTCGGCAAATCCGACCCGTTTCTTTCCATCCTGCATCTGAGGGACCCAGACGCCGACCCGTCCGAGGCGAGCTCTTGGGTGCACGTGTGGAAGAGTGAGGTCATCAAGAACGAGCTCAATCCTCGCTGGGAGAAGAGCACCATCAGTGTACAGACGCTGTGCAATGGAGACCTCACGAAGCTTCTCCACTTCCAGTGCTGGGACTGGGATCCCAACGGCCGCCACGAGCTCATCGGCGCGTGCTCGATGACCGCCGGCGAGTTCCTCTCGAGTAAAAACCTCACAATGGACCTCATCAACGATGAGATCAGAGCCAAACGGCGCAAGAAGTACATCAACTCGGGCGTGCTGCGCGTCGTCTCGCTGGAGAAGGAGGAGGAGCAAGCACCGAGCAAGCCGCCGCCATTGCAACCGAAGACTCACCGGCCACCGACATCAACGGCACACACGGGGACAGTCGCGCAACTCAACGATCTCCTCAGCGAACTCCAAAGCGCCCCAATGCTGTCCAATCAAGTCACGAGCATCAAGAAGACAGTCGATGCCGCTAATCAAGAAAGCTACAGAAGATGGCTCATAGACGAGCAAGTACGAGGGCAAACGGAGGCGATGAGACAACTGCGTGGCACGGAAGACTTGACGGCGGCGTGTGAAGCACTTCAAGACTCGCCGGCGGCGATGACGAGCCTCCTGAGAAGCCTCCCGTACGCGGTCATCCTCCACGCGGACCTGGGAGACGCGATACTGGCACGCTATGGACGCGCAGTGATGATCACGGGACGCATGGCGATGATGGAAAAGCTCAGCCAGCAAGCGACGTCAGAAGCAGCGAGAACATTCTTCAGCGAGTGGCACAATGCAGTGGCAGTAGCAGAGACGACATCCATGCAGTGGGCCGTGGCGGACGACTATGTGAGATGGGAACGTGCCCACAAGTACCAGGCGCACGGCTTCCAAGTCCACAAGGTCCACAACGTCTTCGGAAGCCCAACTGACACGACTCGTCGCGTGCGTCATCTCCGTACTGACGTCTCTACCGGAAGCCTGGCGACAGCTCCAGTTCGAGGAACAGTGCGATCGGCTGCTCACGTGGATGGCAGAGGACCACGATAACGTCCGCCGAACGGCAAGCGCCATGGAACGCCAGTACTGGGATGCGAGCACTTGCTTCTTCGACCAGCCGCGGACACAAGAGCCACAGGAACCGCCAGCGAATGCATAGATAGATAGTACACGAAAGGTCAGATGGCTACACTTTGGGATGAATTGGCTGTACAGTACTTTCTCCTTTTTCAGATCTTTGTGTCTAGGCCTGCTTGGCGTGGACAAACGCCCCACTCTTGCGTTTGTCCTGTGGGTTTTCCTCCGAGTTTTTTCGCGAGCGTCTTCTCTCGGCCTTTGCCAGCAGCCTTCTTCTGCGAATGTTCTTGCGGATGTAGTGCCACGCGATGAGCACGGCCACGCCCAGCACAGACAACAGTGCGATCATGGAGACAGTGTAGCGTCTGTACAGTGACGGCACGTAGATCTGCAAGTGGCAGCTGATAAAGTTGCCGTCATTGTCCTCCAGCCCTTGGAATCCGTCCACGCAGTTCCCAGTGCCGTACACGAAGCCCGCGGGGATGGACCGCTGGAACGGGTCTTGCCACGGCTTCTCGCAGAAGTCGCCTGTCGCCTTACAGATCGCAGCGTCGTACTTTTGCCGGCACAGACACGTGCACTTGCGTGGTATTGTACAGTTTCCCTGGCCCACAAGCGCGCCGTTGATCCACTCTTTGCCCCAGCGGCCGCCGTTTGAGCCGCACGGATCCGCCATGAACGCCAGTACCTTCAGGTCGTCGACTGTGAAGAGCTGTGCCTGCACAGTGGCGTTCACGACCGTCGAATTCAACGCACAGATCGGCTCGCTGCAGTCAAAGCCCGTCCAGCCGTCGGCACATTTACACACGTCCGGCGCGACGCACACGCCCCCGTTCTTACAGCGGTAGCAGCCGTCCACGCCAGCAGCTCCGCTCACACTACACAGCGGATCGAACACACCCTGGATGCACATGGGGATCGCACAGTCCGAGCCCGTGTACCCCGTGAGTCCACGAGGCGACGTCGGGTGCTTGACGTGGAGAATCGACTCGACGGTGATGCACTGGCACGTGTCCTTGTCCACACAGACGCCGTCATTCAGACAGCCCGTGACCACGGATCCGTTGGCCTGGAGGAACCGACAGATCGGGATATTACAGTCGATACCCTGCCAACCATCGCCACACGAGCACGTGTCAGGCGCGATACACGAGCCTTTGTTATAGCACATGAACACGCCTTCGCCGGGCGTCGTGACCCCGTAATCCCACGTCTCGTCGTCGAGCTTGGTAATGTTGAGGTAGTTCGTTCGGGTGTAGCGGCCTTTCGTGTAGTCGCCTTGCTCCCACACGAGATTGCCACATAGAAACTCATCCGACATACGCATAATGTTGCGCGAGTCGTTATAGTTGCGGATATTTGCCATGCGTCTCGTGAACGTCGTCACGCCTTGCGGGTTGGCCAGTGGGTTACCCACAGAGCAGCCGCTCTGGAACGACAAGCCGTCGTTCGAAATGAGCTCCTCGTCGAACTGCGGACACCGATACGTCGAGCACACGTCCTTTCCCGTCTTGCCGTGGCCTCTCAACGACAGAAACCCGTCAGTATCTCGCTTGGTATTGAGTACGAACTTCTCGGCCTGCACGCAGATCGGCGTATTGCAATCGTAACCCGTGTAGCCCGTAATCTGCGCGAGTCCCTCGGGCGTCTTAAACACGGGAGCTCCGCCGTTCTCGCGGCCGTCTCGCCACTTGGACGCCCACTGCACACACTCGCACTTGTCCGGCGCCACACACTTGCCGCCGTTCCGACACTCCTGAGCACACATCGGGATGGAACAGTCGCTGCCCGTCCAACCGATCTCACACGTACAGCGGTTGGGCAGCGTACAGTTGCCGTTGTTGAGACACGTCTGGTCACAGACCGGCACGGAGCAGTCCGGGCCGTTCCAGCCAGAGGCACACAGGCACGTATCCGGCGCCACGCAGGTGCCGTTGTTGTAGCAGCCTTGCAGGACGTGGTCCACACAGTCGCCACTGACGCTCTGGTTCCAGAAGCCCACGCGGGTCGCGCGAGAGATCGAGTACGAGGCCTGCGGACGATAGGATGCGTCCGTGTCGGCCACGAGCTGGGCTGTCTGTGTGAGCAGATCCACCATGGGGCTTCTACTACATGTGCGGTTGAATTGCACGAGACACTTGCCCTTCTGCCACGTGCTGTTAGCCACGCGGCTCCACGTGCCTCCACGCTTCCAGCCTTCGCGTGTGTCATCCAGCAGCGGCTGACTCAGCACGTACAACGGTGGCCAGAACATGCCTTCCCAGTACGTATGGTAGTACCCGTCGAGCTGCAGCGTCTTGTTCATATACCCGGAAAAATAGTTCGGGTGCTCGAAGTAGTACTCCGCCGACGCGTATGGGCCGATGGTGACGGGTTTTTCCCACTGTGTGATACTGCGGTTTGAGCACGCATAGCCTCCTTGTGACGAGCCGCCTGACTGTAAATACCGTACTCCACCGCGTGTGGCTGTTGTGGTCGTCACGGCGTCGTACACTAGCGTCTCGACCGTTGCGGTGTACTGTGGGTTCGACGTCGGCTGCCGAGGATCCTTGGACTCGGGCGGGTCAGCGGCGAAGTACGTGGGCTGCGTTGGCACGTAATAACCCTGGTTACACACCGGTGTCCTGCAGTCGAAGCCGACCCAGCCCGCGGCACACTGGCACACACCGGGCGTGACGCAACTGCCACCATTCGCACACGCGTACACGCCCTGCACGACGCTGCGCTTCTCCACGAGCGCGACTTGGCGGTCGCTGGCGTGGTTAAAAGGCGGTAGAAACCCGATCTCCGGTGCGTCGAGACCTCGCCATGGAGCCCCCGAAGCGTTCCAGCCAAATGGGACTTTGGGCGCGAACCGGAAGAAGCTGCTGGTCACGTTCTGCTCGTTCAGGTACTGGTACTGTGTGAGTGCCGTGTCGCCTAGCTCGATCAGCAGACAGCCACGCGCCAGCGAGTCGGTCGTCGGATCAAGGCGTGGGTCCATGACTCGTCCAGTGCGTGCGCGTCCAGTGGCACCGAAGCCCACGCCAATTACGGGGCTCTGAAGCCGAGCGAGACAATCAAACTCGTTGGTCTCTTGACACCACTTTGGCAGATCGCACGGCACGTAGTTTTCAAACGAGAAAGGCCGCCACAATGCATTCAGGAAGCCGCTAGGATGCGGCACGAACATGCCCTGCGGACACACGGGCATGCTGCAGTCGTGGCCGCTCCAGCCAGCGGCGCACAGACACGTGTTAGGCGCCACGCACGAGCCACCGTTCTGACAGGCTTGTGAGCACACGGGAACGCGGCAGTCGACGCCGCTCCACTCATTCGGACAGCTACACGTGCTGGGCGCTGTGCAGTTGCCGCCGTTGCCACACGTCTGCGAGCACACGGGCGTCGTGCAGTTGGAATCGAACCAGCCAGACGCACAGCTACACGTGTCAGGCGCCGAGCACGAGCCGCCGTTCGCACAGGTCTGCACACACTGAGGCGTGGAGCACGCCGGCGCGCCAGTGTAACCAGGGATACACGCACACGTGTCCGGGCCGACACACACTTGGCGGCCGGAGCATGGGGAGGAGCACACGGGGATAGAGCAGTCGTCGCCTGACCACCCAGAGGCACAAGAGCATGTGTCTGTGGCCACACACACGCCACCGTTCTCGCAGATCTTGGAGCAACTCGCCGTCATGCGGCGGATGCGGTGGTTACCACTGTCGGCGACGACGAGCTGCCGAGACCGCGACGGACTGTGCTGCGAGTAGATCTCTACGCCGTGTGGCCCGTTGAACTTTGACGCCAGCGGCGGCATGCCGTCGGCAAAGCCACAGCCGCTCTTGAGCTGCGCGGACGGCGCGCCTGCGACCGTGTGGACTTCGATCTGAGCCAGCGGGTACCCGCGTACGCTGAACAGCCTCGCAGCACTGGTAGCCAGCGCAGGCAAGTCCAGGGATGTGACGCCGTTGGCTGTCGAGCCGACGCGGACAGTCGAGTTATAGTACTGGACGCCTCTCTCCAGCATGAGCTCTACGAGTCCCCCTGAGGCGTCTGTGATCACACCGGCGTGGATCGCGGCCGCGCAAATCGCCGATTCGTCGGAGTAGAGAAACGATCCGTAGACTGTGGCGCCGCTTCCAGCTCCACAGCCAGCAGGACACGAGATCTTGATGGTCGTGCCGTCCTCCTGGTCCTCTTTCTCGTCCGGGATCACCAGCAGCGTCGTCGCATTGCGCTTTGCCAGTGATCGATCGCCGACTTCAAACGCGTCCACAGGCGGCGTGCCCGTACAGTCTTTGATCTGTCTGCCCAGCAGCACGAGTCCGTCGATCGAGTCACTCACGCGGCGCTGCTTGTAGTTGTAGTATATATTGTTGGTCACGGGTGACACGCGTAAGTTGAGCTCGTCCACGGGCGGCTCGTACGACGAGCAGCCACTGGGCAGCAGCACCTCCGTGAGTCTCGTCGTGCAAGTCACCGGCCGAGCCACTTGAGTGGCGCTGGAGAGCTGCCGCAGCTTGCACGTGATCGGACTCACGACGTACACGCGACCGTCGGCACTCACTGTTACGCCCGCAGGCGCGTGGAGCGTGGCCTCGTCCCCCGAGCCGTCAATGTTGCCAGGTACGTTGGATCCAGCCAGTGTAACCACGCGGTTCTTCGCCGTGACGCCTTCTATTATCGACGTCGTGCCGTCGTAGTTAACACGGCGGATACGGTGGCCGTCAGCGACTACGACGGTGCTCTGAAGGCCGACAGCAACGTCACGAGGGCTGTTGAACTGCGCGTACGTGAGGTTGCCGTCACGGAAACCCGCGACGCCTTTCAGACACGGCGTGACACACCCGGGCGTGTCCACGTCGTTGCTGGGCACGACGTTGCCCGCCAGCGTTGTCGTCGTTCCATCAGGACTACAACACCAGTCGTTAGCATACTCACAAGCCTACATACAAACAAACGAGCCACTTACTCAATGCGTCGGATGAGGTGGTTTCCTGTGTCTGCGACGAAGACGACACCCGCCAAATCAACTGCAATGCCCATGGGCGAGTCAAACCGCGAGCTCACGGCGTCGCCGTCCGCCAGTCCGGCGTGGGGACGCGCGGGCGACGTCGCGAGGATCGCACTCTCCACACCATTTCCACACAAACCTGCAAAGCACGACACCACGCCGTCCACGATCTTACGGATGCGGTGGTTGCCCGTGTCGGCCACGAACACCACGACCTTGCCGCCGTTGCTCGGGTCTTCAAACACTGCGGCGCCCGTGGGGAACGAGAACCGTGCAGACGCTGCCGTGCCGTCGGCGTAACCTTCTGTACCATCGCCTGCGAGTGTAGAGACTATGCCAGTCACTGGGTCGATCGTACGGACGCGGTGGTTGTCCGTGTCCGCGACGTACACGACGCCTGTCGAGTCCACGGCCACGTCCTGTGGGTTGTTGAACTGCGCTGTAGCCACGGGTCCGTCCAGGAACCCGGCGACGCCTGAGCCCGCGAGTGTCGTGACCTGTCCTTGCGGCTTACCGTCGCCTGAGAACGTCGTGGGGAAGCTCCAGATATCGGACGCGTCAGCGTCTCCATTAACGAGCGTCGCTGCATCACCTCTCTCTGGATGGCGTCTCGTCTGGATGGTTCCGGATCCCGCACCCCAGCAGCGCACGACACAGCGACTGTAGTCCGTCGCAAACGGCGTGATGCAGTCGCCTCCCGATACAAACAGACACACGCCAGTGGCCGACGCGTAGTCGTAGCGGTGCTTCGGTGACGAGCCGACAGCCCACGGAACGTCCGTGACCGTCGGGATGTTCTTGGGCAACGCCGTCCAGTCCACGCCCTGGATCTGGTAGGCACACGTGCTTGAGCCTGAGCCGCAGGCGATGTCCTCGCAGCGGTGGCACTTGCTCTCGACGCCCAGCACCGAGCACTCGTGGCGCATGTCCTGATTGTTGGAGTTCGTGCGGCCTTTCCACTCGACGAGCTGCGAGCTGAGCTTCTGGAACGCAAAGGGCCAGCGAGGCGCCTTCACGCTGCGGCACCAGTGCTGTGTGGTCCACGGCCGGTGGATCACCATGGCGTCCGCTTGAAGTATCATGGACCACAGGAAGAGGAGGCAGCAGACGATGATTGCGGCGTGGATACGAGGGCGGAGAGGCCGCCACCGACGCGGAGGGATCACACACAGACTGGCGTATGTAGGAGCTGCATGTGTGGATGTGTGGGGGTGGCCGATACGCTGTATTGCGTCGTGGGCCCACGCGCGGAGCCGCATGTGGCCATGTTCATCTTCCATTGTTTCCCTTCAATTGCGCGTTGGATCCTCTCAGGCGCGAAAAGACACTTGACACTTCGGTTAAGTACGGATACCCGTGTCGTACTTTACACGAAGCCTCCAGTTCTCGAATTACCGTCATTCCTCCTACAGTGCACCCAAAACGAAGAGCTCAGCTCACGATCTCACGCGAAGGTCTCACATATCGACATCTCCATTTCCATTTCCACACGACTCGCCTCGTCATGGCACAGCGACCTTCCCCTCTGACTACACAGGCTCCCCAAGTACCAGCACCAGCCTCTCGCCCGCTGCTCGTCTGCGTGAGCGTCGCGTTGCGGCAGCGAGACGCCGTCGCTGCGCTGCCTCACGTCGTGGCCTCCATCAACGACTTCGTGGACACGTCGTCCCGATGGAAAAGCAGCATCAACACTGTCTGCGCACGAGGGCTTGTGCATCTGCTGGAGCACCTCGCGAGCAAGAAGCGGTTCAAGGCGGTCGCGCGGAATCGTTCCCCCCAGTCGCAGTCGCGGCTGGAGTTCGATCTGACTGAAGCCATGACCCAGGCGGCCATCCACGGCCACACGGCTGTTCTCTCATGGCTGACAGCGTACCGTCCAGACGAGACGGTGTCTGTCGCAGTGATGAACGCAGCGACCGAGCACGGGCAACTGGAAGCGGTCCAGTACCTGCATGAGAATCGAGACGAAGGCTGCTCGTCGGCGGCGATCGATTTGGCGGCAACGAACGGCCACCTGCACGTCGTCCGGTGGCTTCAGGAGAACCGCAGCGAAGGCGCGACACACGCGGCGATGAATGGGGCTGCGGCAGGAGGCCACTTGGATATTGTCAGGTACCTCCACGCGAATCGAACGGAAGGCTGCACGACGCACGCGATGATCCAGGCCGCAGCGGGAGGTCACTTGGATGTGGTCAAGTGGCTGCACGACAATCGACAGGAAGGCGCGACTGCAAGAGCGATGGACAGAGCGGCTTCGAACGGCCATTTGGAAGTCGTTCAGTGGTTGCACTACAACCGCACGGAGGGGTGTTCGGCGGTCGCGATGAACG
>JAADXB010000105.1:0-25462 GCA_023337495.1 Pythium diclinum | reverse complement strand
ATAACCGCAAAGGAGCTGTTTTGACTCCTTTGAGTGTGTTTTTCGAACTCACCGAGAAAAACTGAACTTGTCACTGTCAAATTTGAAAATTCGCCAAGAAAAATCCGACCGCAGACTCTCTCGGAGAATGGCCACAACTTATCTCCCAGAGCAGACCTTGGGGCCCTGATAAGTGCATCAGATAGCCAAGATTCTCATCTATTGAAATCTGCCCTAAAATCGCGATTCGTACTTTGGTCGATAAGTCTACTTTTGACTTATTCGGTCTCAAATGAATGACGCGCTGTCGTGATGCCGGTGCGCTGGCGCGTGCGGGCGAGTCGGGTGCGCGTGGTGATGAGGAGAGCGGATGAAGAAGGGTGTCGACGTCGACGTCGCCTGTGAAAATGGAAATGTTCCACGGAATCTGGCGCTTTACACAGAGGAGGACGATGGGCAAATGACTGAGTATGCAGTGTGGACTCCAGCCAATACTGTAATGCCTTCCACTGGTCTAGAGGTGCATGCGGGCAATGGAAAGAAGCGCACGAATGACGATTGCCTCGTCGCTTTCGGCTCTAGCGGCTTCCAAAAATACTGAGCTCTTCGTTTTCATAGGGGGTTTGTATGGACAGCGCTAAGTTCGCACCCGGCGCGTCACGCACCGAGTTAAAACGGCTTGGAGAGTGATGGTCACAAGCACGTGACAGACTGACTCCAGACGAGCCAGTTGGTTCGATTTGATGGTCCGAAGGAAAACACCCAAGTGGAAGATGCGGAGGAGTGGCTGCTGGACCAGGAGCTTCGTCAACAGCGCTCTGCGGCGTGCGCCTCTGCATGGAGATGTGAAGACTCTCTACAGGTGGTCGTTCGGTGGCGTTCGTCGCTCGCTGTCAAACAATTCGACGGCCTCGCAATAATACCGGTAACTCGACCACCGACCACAGGAGTGGTTCTAAATCTTCGGAACTCAAGTCGGTGCTTGGGGGAGGATGGGGACAACGCGACGCCACACCAACACACGCGGAAGTCGACCACCCAAGTCGACTCGTTGATTGCCAACGTGGCGACGGACCGACCTGACACTGAAGCGAAGCGAAGCGGCTTTCGATGGCGTGCGCGGAAAACCAAGATCGCCACTCGGATCTAGTCAGCGTGACGCGACGACGTCACGACGCAGTATTATCCAATCATCGCGAATGAAGACACTGACGCGTCACCTGCGAACCATTCCACCGACCAATGCGAACTTAACACACCAATTTTTATTGGTCACTATCTGCCAAAGTCACTCTTCTGAGAGGATACCTTCGTGCGACCTACTGACGGTTGCAGCTCCGTTCGCGCGACCTGCGCATGTGAAGTTGACTTGCTCCCCTTGTGTAATAGCGGGCGGCGGGCAATATCCGCACTCTCCGTCGACGTCTCTCCACGCGCCACGATGGACGCGCTGCGTAAGATCAGCGGCACGGGCGGCAGCACCAATGGAAGCTCTGCGTCTGGCAGCTCAGGCGGCAGTGGTGCTTTCGGTGGCGCGAGCTCGATGTTTAACCCGACGAAACTGCTCAAGAAAGGCTGGACGGGCGTGACGAGCCCCATCACCGCCATGAAGGACACCATGATGATGGCGAGCGGCACGCCACGCAGCGCCTACAGCACGAGCTCCTCAGGCAGCAGTAGCGGAACCAGTGGCGGTGCCATGGCCGCCCCCGTTGAGTACCCGAGTCTCTTCGACGTGCGCGACCACGCCGGCGGGATGTCACTCGGCGGGGGCATTCCGCGCAGCACCTCCAGCGGAATGGACACTGGACGCACGTCCCGCACCAATTCGCGCACGGCGTCGCTGTCGCGTGACGCGTCGGGACGCACGCTGCGTCAGAGCAGCGCGGCGGCGCTCGCAGCAGTGGATGACGTCGCGAGTCTGGACGAAGAAGAGCGCGCGTACTTGGAAGTGTGCCACCACAACCTGCACTCGGTGCTCACGAACCCCAAGGGCGGAAGCTGGGGCGGCGCGCTGCTGGATGTGCTGTACCAGAACCCACTGGACGCCGAGATCGTGATGCCGACGCTGTCGATCCCAGGACTCGACCTTGTCTCGGCGCGGGACTTTGAGCCGTACCTGAAGAAATACGGAAAGGCCACCAAGCAGTACGAAGACAATCACGCGCTGCCCATCAGCGAGCAGCTCTCGTCCAGCCAAGTGCCGTCGATTTCTGTGGCTGATGAAGACGTGGCCAAGTGTCTGAGCGTCGTGCCCAGTATGTTTTTCCGGCCTGACTTCGATCTCACAGACCCGGCGCTGTTTGAACAAGTCATGAGTATGAAGACTTCAGGCGGCCTGCAAGACGAGCTGTCCGGATACTTGGATCGTGTCGAGTTCACGCTGCTTCGCCAGGTCTCGTCGCGGTCCGATCGGTTCTTCGAGGCGTCGGCAAACCAGGAAGTCATGACGCAGTCGATCCGAGTGGCGTGCGACCAAGTCGCGACCTTGCGGTTCGTAGCTCTTCATTTCGATGGCAACAGTTGACGTTTTGTTCATTGAAGACTGTGTGGTTGCTGATAGGAAAACGATGGATCGGCTGCGCAATGGCCTGGCAGACAAATCACTGGACATCGTCAGTCTCCACCGCCGCCAGAAGCGGATCGCTGAGCTTCATGAAGTCGTGACGATGATTGAAGAAGTCAAGAACGCCGAGTCGGCGGTCGAGGCGCTGGTCCAGTGCGAGGACTACCCCAGTGCACTCGATCTGATTGAGTCCTCCCAGACGACGCTGCGCGAACACCTCAAGGGCATCCACGGTTTGAGCTCATTGAGTGACAAACTCCATGGATACCGCAGTCTGATTGCCGCCCAGATCTCGCAGCGCTTCATTTCGATCGTGACGTCGCCTGAATGGATGTTCAGTGATGAAGACAACGGCTCTGGCGCATCGACGTCGTCGCGGAAAAACTCACAGGAAGCAGATTCACAAACCGGAGAGCTCAAGAGACTCACCGAGACGCTGTTCCGACTGGATGCGTTGACGGATGTCGTGGGGAAATACCGAGACCAGCTAACCGAGGAGATCAAGGTTGTGGTGAAGACGGTGGTGACGGAGACCATCGCGATGTCCGGCAGCAGTAAGGGCTCAGCGGGTGAGAATGCGGATGGAGCTGCCGAGTCCAAGGTGTCGATCCAGCTGCGAGCACTCACATCGGATGAGTTCCTCAAGTGCGTGAAGATGATCTTTGAGCACTTGCTCATGGTGCTGGAGCGAGCAGTTGTCGTGCAGAAGATGCTCACAAAAGCCATGAACAAGAAGGTCGAAGAAGCTGAGGCAGAGGAGGCGAAGCTCGCAGAAAAGCAGAAGCAGCGCAAGGCAGCGGCACAAGATGCGACTGCGCGTACCAACATTTCGAGTGGCGGGGAGTCGTGGTCTCCGTCTGAAAGCAGTGTGGACGAGAAGGAAGTGCTGGGGGATTGGAAGAAGAAGAACAAGTGCAACAAAGTCATCCAGGAGATCGACGAGGTGGTCCGGAAAACGTGCGAGTTCTCCCAGCGCAGTGTCTCGAATCTTTTTGCCGTGCGGAAGGAAGTGCAAGCCGTGTACACGATGCCACAGCTGCGGCTTCTGTACGATACGACCATGGATTTCGTCGTGAACATCGAAAAGCTCACGTCCAAGACCGACTACACACTGCGAGGCGCGCTGTTTTCGCAGCTCAAGCTCTTCCTCGAGAAGTACCACCAAGCTCAAATGGCCAAACTGGTCTCGACGCTGGACCACGAGCTGTGGAAAAACACAGAGATCTCGGTATCACGACACAAGGCTCTCGAAGACCTGTCGAGCGGACGTGGCGTGTCACTCACGCTGTCCGATGATCGAGAAGTCACGGGGGATACCGCCGCGCCATTCAAGGTCGTGTCTGTTTGTGGGAAGACCTTTCGCGTCGTGTGGTCCGTGCTGCTCATGCTCGAGATCGCCATGAACTATATGTCGTGTGCCGCCAACTTCCCCGTGCTTGCCACCGACGTGCTCCAGCGCTCGATCGAGATCTTCCGACTGTTCAACTCGAGAACGACGCAGCTCGTCTTGGGCGCTGGCGCCATGCAAATCGCTCGGCTCAAGAGCATCTCCGCGCGGCATTTAGGTTCGTGCTCGTCTTCGTTGTTGTATTTGATTGTCTCCACGCTAATGTTTGTGTTTCTATGTCTTGTAGCGCTGGCTTCTCAGTCGTTGGATCTGACGATGACGCTGATTCCACACATCAAGGCTGCGCTGGCTGCCCACTTCACGGATCGCCAGAAGCTGCTGCTGGAAGAGTTCGACCGCGTGCTGCGAGACTACGCCGAGCACAACGAGAAGATCTTCAGCAAGTTTACGAGCATCGTCGAAGACCAGATCATGAAGCGGTTCCTCGAAAACGTCCATGCTGAGGTACGTTTCTGCTGCTGTAGTTTTTTTTTGGTGGATTCTTTAGGTGGCTGACGCCTATTTGCGATGGTTTTCAGGTCGACTACGATACGAACGTGTCTGTACCGTCGAATCCGATGCGGGGGATTAAGGACAGCACGCTCAAGCTCCACGCTGTGCTCCACCCGGTGCTGTCAGGGCCTCAGATGAAGGACGTGATGACCCGCGTCTTCGATATGTTCACACAGAAGCTGCCCGAGTGCTTCAAGCAGGTCCAGCCCAAGACCCCGGCCGGCAAGCGACGGTATGTTGGCTCTGTAACCTGTTGTGTGGTCGACTCGCGTGTCGCTGACGTGAAACTTGACTGTGTGATTTAGGGTGGTGGACGACGTGTCTTCGTTTGTACAAAGCTTCTCAGAGGTCCAAGGCGTCGAGTTTGACGGCGAGGCTTTGCTGCGCCATTTCAAGTCCACGTACAACGTCCACTGAAGGGAATAAGCCACACATCTGCCTAGAAACGATATGGGAGGTTATGACGAAGCGTGGACAAAGAATGCTGACGCTGCTAGTATTCAAATAGAAGACACTGACCGCCACGTCTTTCGTTCAGGTGGCTTAGCTCACACAAGTCGTCGTCGTGTACTACTACTACGGCTTATGGCTTAGGGCGCCGCATCGGCGAGTTCCTTGACCGTGTCCAGCGAGGCGGCGATGGCCTTCTTGAACTTGGCGGCGTCCGTGATGCCGCTGTCCTTGTAGTTCGTGAGACTCACGTTGATGCTGTCGTTGTGGAGCAAGTAGCCCACGCCGTAGCCGTGCGGCACGACGGCGCCAAAGCCAAAGTACTGCAGGAAAGGCGTCGTCACGTTACTCGACGAGATCTGGAAGTTGGTGCTGGACGCACGCACAGGGCTCTGCAGGAAGTCGCTCTTGATACCAGCTTCGTTGGCGATCGACGAGAGCGCCGTCAAGTGGCGGTCGCAGCCGAGACCCTTCTGGGCGTTCTTGGCCATCTCCACGTGGCGGTTGACCGCCGTGACGAAGAGCTCACGCTGCAGATCCTTGGACTCGCCGGCCTGCACGGCCTTGACAAAGTCGGCCGCCGCTGGTGTCGCCGATCGGATCGTCTCCGTGCGGCCGTGGTGGAACGCACGCGTCGAGCACGACTCGTAGGTCGCCGAGACGTGGCCGTGCTCGCGGAAGAACGCCAACTGGAGCGCCATTTGCGCGACGCCGTCCGGACTGAGCTTCCAGGTCTTGCAGTTCTTCTTCGCAAAGTTGGTGTAGTGCAAAAAGTCCGACTTGAGGTTGCCCGAGAACTTTTGGAAGTTGGACTCGGCCTTCTTGATGTCCTCGACCAGGTTGTTCGAGAGCTTCCAGTCGAGCAGCGCTGGCTTGGTGCCGTTCGTGTACTCGGGCAGCTCCTTGAGCGGCGAGAAGCCCGACTCGGTGCCGCGCATGTCGTGCCACACCTCGTGGATCCAGCGGTTCCACGTCGTGCCGTCCGACGTCGAGTGCTCGAAGTTGACGTTCATGTGGCCGTCGCCCTGCACGATGACCTGGACCTTGTCGAACCAGCGCTGCGACGCGTTGCCGTGCAGCGCGAGCTCCATGCGCTTGACCGTGTCGTTCGACGAGCGCTCGTCCAGCACGAGCACAAACAGCGCCGAGTCGACCACGCGCAGCGAGTGCGCGTTCACCGGGTCGTGCGAGATGAGCTCGTCACGGATCTGGGCCCACGTGTCGCGGTTCTCGGCCGACAGCATCGAAATGTCCACGTCTCCGTACTCGGTCTTGGGCTTTGACGCGTTCAGGATCTCGTGGAGACGCTCTTCGAGCGCCGCCTGCGACAGGAGCTGCTTGCCGTCCGGGCTCAGCACGTCGAGCTGGTAAAACTGCTTGTCCTTGAGCACGACAATGTGGTTCGAGCGCGGGTACGACTCGAGCACGTCGCGGTCCTTCTTGGGCACGCGCGTCGTGCCGAACTGGCGCGCAAAGCTGAACATGCACTGCTTCGGGTCCTGCTCCAGCTCGCTGCTCTTGACCTTTTCCCACCACTTGGCCGCTGAGCGCACAAACGCCGCCGTGCGCGGCACGAGGCCCTTGAGGTTTCCCTCGGTCTCGTCCACGAGTCCGTACGCAGGGTTCACGTTGATCGGGTTCTCGTAGCGGCCGCCCAAGTACATTTGGTCCCAGTCGGCCTCGATGTAGCTGAACGGGTACGACTTGCTCATGGCCTGCGCGAGCTCGCGCTTGAGCAGGTGCTCCTGCAGCGTGCGGCCTTCCTCATTCTCAAACGCAGAGGCCAGCGCCGCGTGCTCCTTCCATTCCTTCTCCGACACGAGCGGACGCACCGACTCCAAGTAGCGCGACAACGTGTCCGAGAGCTGCGGCACGGGCAAGCGAGGCAGCGCGTACTCGTTCTGCGTGGTCATGCGCTTGAACCACGACGGCAATGGGGGCACAGACGACGAGCTGCCCGTGTGGAGGGCGCGGCAGGCGCGCGAGGCCGCGAGGAGCTGCTGGGTGGACGCACGCACGCGCATACTGAGCTGTCGGATCTTAGAAGGGACGGACGCCGACGATTGCGGAATGGCAATGGACGGACCGACCTGACGTTGGATTCGGCCGTGTCGGGAAAGTGAGCTGCTGAGGCTGAAGAGGCTCTCTGATGGACGAATTACGAGGTTTTTTCAGGGAGAAGTTAAAAACCTCGATCTTGAAGTTGAAAAAGTGATGACGTGCACGTGGTCGACTCGACCAGATCGAGTTATCGCAAGAGGTTAGCGTAATACGGTAACTAAGATACGGAACTTGGAGTGTTAGTTATGGATCGAAAGCAACAATGACTCCCTCGCTGTGTCTATTAGCTGGACGGCTTCTTGTTGATGTAGTAGCGGCGGAAGCTCGCGGTTGGTGGAGATGCCGACTCGGAGGCGTACATGGACGATGCCGTGCTGCTTTCACGGAGACGAGAAGACCCGCTGGACGCTGACGATGCGTGATTTCCTAGAAGAGAGGACGTGGCTGTCCGTTTGGCCTTCACAGGAGAGGGAGGTGGCGACGAGCGACGCAGCTCTGGTGCTGTCTTGATGCTATTGCCATTGCTGTCGTGCATATCGATATGCTCGCGCAGTGAGTGGTACTTTCCGCGTTCTTCCGCGAGTTTTTTGGCGATCGTTCGCTTCTCCACGACCAGGTCGTTGCAAATGGCCTTCCAGTACTGCGTGTGTTCTTTCAGCGTGAGCTCCATGGCCTTCTGGGACTTGATCGTGAGTGCTTGCATGGCTTCTAGCTTGGTGTTGGTATTGTCGATGTCTTTGTGCAGCTTGGAGATGTACCGTTGCGACTCATCCAGCGTCTCGCGTAAGGCCTGGATCTGTTCGAGATGCGCTCGGTTCTGGTCGTGTTGCCGCGCTTCCTGCTCCATCATCTGCAAGCGGAACTCGTGCTTCCAGCGTTGGATCTCTTCTTGCGTGCTGGTGAGAATATCTGTGATCTCGACTTCAATGATGTCGTCGCCTGAGCCCATGGGCAGACGGCATCGCACTGGAGTCGACGGAGGAAGTGACTGGTCATCGTCTACTGATCGCTCATCGTGGAGATCCAGGTTGAGGGAGTGGCTCAATCGATCGTCGATTGGAAAGTCGGGCGATCGCGGTGGCGATACGTGCTTCTTGAAGTCGTGGGCTCTCAGTGGAACCACACGAGAAGCCGCGTGGTTTGAATGAGCTTTGGCTGGTTGGCTGGCTTCACGAGTGGCGTTGGCATGAACGATGCCAGCTTCTCGGCACATGCGCTGAACGCCTTCAAACGCACTCGCAGCCTTTGCAAGGACCGCTCCACCGTCTTCAGTACGGCCCACGGCGGCGCATTCACGAACGATTGCGTCGAGCAAGCCGGTCATGCGATCCAAGAAGGCGTCCTCATCTGCATCGCCTGGCTCTTCGACCACGCGCTGCATGTCTTGGTGACCGTGTGTCCTCAGTGCTCGCTCCATCGTGTACGTAGCTGGTCTCTCACTGATCAATAATGCTACAGACTTCGCTGAGCCGTTGCAGCAGTTGCGCAGTCAATCAATGCCTCAGCGTAGGAGGAAACGCGACTATGCAGTCCAAATATAGAGCTCTACCTTCACCGTCACCATAGTCTGAGTCACACAGCAAGCATAAATGAGGAGACACGAGCCAATCTGCGATGCATCCCAACGCGTCCGTTGCGGTAGGTCACGGTGAAGCGAACACGTGAAGTTCACCTTTCGTGTGAGGCGCCTTTCTCGGAGGCTTCAATGAATATGCTTGATTGGTTTAAATGATAGTCTATTTCAGCCAATAACAGATGTGGACTGATCTGATTGATCCAAATTGGATGCCCAATCTCTTCCCACCCATTTCCCCAAGCAAAAAGCATCGACGGAAGCAAGGTGAGCAGACGCATGAGCCGGTCGCGGCGCCGCCTCTGAGAGGAAGCAGCGCGCGCAGAGCAGCACACGTGCGTGAGTATGGAACAACTTTGACTCACTCACTCACTTGTTGCTTGTTTAGCCCCCGCTTACTCTAAGAAATCCACTAGAAAGAACCCCCTCCGCCGACCGTTCGATCCTCTCCGCAACTCGATCACCATGAGCACCAAAGTCCAGAAGCCGATGACCCAGCCCATCAACCTGATGTTCCGATTCCTTCAGAACGTACGTGTGCATTTTCGTGCATGCTCTGTGGGTGTTCTGCGTGGAATTGGAGCCTAATGATGTTGATTTTTGCTATTGTGATGGTCAGAAATCCAGAGTCCAGGTGTGGCTGTACGAGCAGGTCAACACCCGCATCGAAGGCCGAATCATGGGCTTCGACGAGTACATGAACCTGGTGCTGGACGACGCCGAGGAGCTGGACATCAAGCAGCTGAAGCGAACGCCGCTGGGGCGTATCCTGCTCAAGGGCGACACCATCACGCTCATGATGCCAGTCGACGCGGCCTCCCAGTGAGCAGCTACGCTCTTCAGTGGACCACCAGGACTGTAGACGACGAAGAACATCTCGACACACACACAAACACCCTCTCGCCATCAAATATACTATGCAAAACAACGACATGACTGGGGTTGTCAATTGATAATATGTATTGAGAGGATGTGGGGAGTAGATTCTACGCAGGAAGCGGTATCTTCTTCGAAGAAAGATGTGCCTTGCAGATCTCATCTACAAGACCAGGTTACCGACCGCGAGCGCCGCCGCCGCCGCGAAGATCGCGAGCTTGGACGTGGTGATGGTCGACGCCGGCGACGGACACGTGGAGCAGTCCTTGGCCTTACAGATCTCACAGTCTGGCGAGCAGATCGGGCAGTAGCAGGCCGACGTGCCGTTGCCGAACAGCTTACAGTTGCCCGTGCCACAGTCCTTCTTCGTGCACGAGTCCTCGGTGGCACCACACGTCGGGCCCGAGTAACCAGCCGCGCACACACAGACACCGGTCTCGATATCACACGAGTTGTCGTTCTGGCAGGCCAGGTCGTTCGTGCACTTGGTGCATCGCTGGTTCGGCTTGCCCTTCTTGCCCTTGTACAGCGCGCCGTCAAAGCCCTTCTTACACTTGCACTCGCCGTCCACGCAGTCACCACCAAGGCCGCAGTCGACGTCACACTCGTTCGAGATCTCCTGCTGGCACTTGTCGCCGCCGAAGCCAGCGTAGCACATGCAGCTGCGCTTGCTCATGGTCTGGATGCTCGAGTACGTGCACGTGCCGTGGTTGTTGCACTGCATCTTCGACGTCGGCGAGCCACACGCCAGCGGCGAGCACAGCGACGTGTCGTACGCCTGGTTCTCACAGTCCGACACGTCCACACACTTGAACAGGCCCGTGACCGTCTTCTTGTTGATCGTCACCTTCACGAGGCCACCCGAAACGGTCGCTGCCGACGTCGTGGACGAGCCCGATCCGTCTGGCACGGTCACATCGCCAACCGAGCTACCATCGGCGCTGCCCGCTGGCTTGACCGTCGCCGAGGCATTCGTCGCAGCCGTCGTGTTGGTGGCGGCGAGCATGAGCCAGCGTCCGCGACGCGTCGCGTTCTTTCCACTGCCACTGCCGCTGGCGCTGCCGGTGCCCGAGGCCTGGAGCGTCTCGCCCGTGTCGTCCTTGGCCACGAAGACGCAGTGGACGTTCAGGTAGCCGATCTCCTCGCTCTGGTACGACGGACACAGACCTGGCTGCGTGCCGAGACACGCCGGACGCTCCTTGGTGTTGGGCGTGCACTTCTTCGTGATCTCTCCGTAGCTGTCGACCTCGATACAGATCGTGCCTGGGAAGTTGGTCTCGCAGTCGGCGTTCGACTCGCAGTAGTACTTGGGCGTGGTAGTCGCCGCCGACGCCGCGTTCATGAGGAACGCGCCCGCGACCGCCGACGCCGCCACGAGAAGCGAGCGAAGCTGCATCTTGCTTGGATCTATGGGAATATGACTCAGGGGGATGCGAGGAACAGTCTCCGTCCGAGACAGAGAGAGAGAGTGACTGGGGAGTTTCTCTTTTGGCCTGATGATCTGCTCGGCTCAACAGCTCACACTCAATCACACGACGACCGACTGGAACGCAGAGCGAGCAGAAGCGTGGCGTTGCAAAAGCCAGCGCGGAATGGTTCCGTGGTAGGTTTTCTGGCTTTTCCGACCTCTCGGTAAGTAATTTTTGCAACTGGCAGGTTGTGAACCCAAAAACGGCTGGGTTACGGAGGCGGTTGCAGCTGATTGCGGGAATTTTGAGGCTTCAATTGTAGGGAAGCTTGTGAGGTATAATTCGTTTTGGGTTGTTCAGCTGTTCGGGTGATTTGATATTTTGGATGGTTCGAGAATGTGGGTGTTGGCCAATGATTGAAATTTTCTTATGAACCCTATTCGTGGCGGTTGGCTCATCTGTTGATAGTTTCTGGCTGCGAAAATCGTTATCTTAGTAGATTATGCGTAACCAGGTTACATTTTGGCCGCACGTCAGCTTTGACTGTGCAAATTCTGGTCTGGCAGACACTCTGATTTACATCAACTTCACTCTGATTTACACCGAAGTGAACTGCAGCTATTGTCACCGGCTGCTGTTCACAAGGCAAGCGACGGGTGCGAATTGCTACGTGGTTACGGTTGTGGATGGTGCCAATAAGCAGCATCGATGCATTGTCGCAGCGTGCGACAGCGGGAACGTCTGTGGCGTTGACCTCCTCAGTCAACCAGCATGACTTTCGTGACGACAGCCAAGCGTGGACCGCTTCAATCGTGACCCTGAATCACAAAACACGGTGTACCCTCCACAGTGGCGTAACCCAACTGAATTATATCCAATTAAAATCCAATATTCTATCTCTCTGTTTGATTGGCTCAAAACCCTCGGAAACTCAAAGCGACATCAATCACCAGGTTGCATCTCCAGCAGGAAGAAGCATCGGAAGCGCGTCGCCATGGTGCTGTATTTCACGTCCTCTGGTGGGTTTCCAGTCATGATCGGCATCTATCATCACTGTGATGATGTGTGCGCTGTGGATTCTGATCATTTGCTGATCGATTTTGTACAGAGGGCCACACCATTTACATGGGCAAGGACAAGTTTGAGAATGAAGACTTGATCCGCTACGGCTTTCTCGAAGATATCTGGTAATGGCGAGCAGCTCTTCTTGGATGGCTAGTCATCCTATTGGCCTTCATCATACTGATGGATGGTTCTCGTGTTGCAACAGGTTCCACGTGGACGACCTCTCTTCGGCGCACGTGTACTTGCGCCTTCCGGTGGTGTGTATCCACTTTCTTGGCTACCATCTAAATGAATGGCTACCTCACTAACGATGTGAATCCGTTGTTAACTCAGGGCCAGTCAGCACTGGATGACATCTCGGAGACCTGTCTGGAAGAATGCGCCCAGCTCGTGAAGGTAAAGTGCGCCTTTATTTTGCGGTGATCGTCTTGCGCGAATTGATGAAAATGATTGTCTGTGAAGGAAAACTCGATCGAAGGCAGCAAGAAGAAGAGCGTCAAAGTCGTACGTTGCACTATGAATTGATGAATGGCAGTGTGGTTGTGTGCTTAGCATCATGTCTTCGTGGTTGTCAGGTCTACACGAAGTGGCGCAACTTGAAGAAGACCAAGGCGATGGAGGTCGGCCAAGTCGGATTCAACCACCCTGAGCGTGTACGTGCTGTATTACGTGTACTGTCACGAGTCATGGATGCGTTATTGAAGTTTGCATGCTCGTACAGGTCCGCACGTACACCGTGAAGGAGAAGGACCGTGACATCTTGAAGGCTTTGAACAAGACGAAGACCGAGTCGTACCCAGACCTCGAAGGTTTGCAGCTGCTTGAGGACACTTAGCGCGGATGTGCCCATTAAACTAACCCATTTTATGCATCACGCAGAGGAGCGTCGTAAGCAGGAGCTTCTGTACAAGTCGGACCGCAAGAAGCAGCGCCAGCAGCTCGAAGCCCAGGAGCGGAAAGCTCGTGAGGAGTACAAGAAGGAGAAGGAACTGCGCAGTTACTCGTACGTACTTCACGGAAACTCAACTATTAGACTGGCTTAATGGCTAACTGTTTCTACTTACTACTTAGGACGCTCATGACGCGCGAGAACATTGAGTCGGGAGACCGTCTCCAGGCCTCGGCGGATCTCTCGAGCGTGAACGCCTACGAGGAGGATTTTATGTGACGTGTGAGCATAATGACATGTCACTGAAACGGATAAATGTCACTCTTCCTGTGGAATGTCACTATTTACGATAGCTGGTCAACCAGCAGCGCATTTGCCACAAGGAGACGCGAAGCTCACCCGCCGGCGCCATGCAGGACACGACACCAGAGCCCCCGACGGCGCAGGCGACCGAGGAGCAGATCCAGCAATGCCTTCGTATGCTGGAGGGGAAGAGCGACGAGCACAAGTTCGCGGGGCTGCTCATGATCACCAAGCTGAGCCACGTGGACGACGAGCGCATGCGCCGCGTGCGCCGCCAGGTCGTGGATATTGTGGGTGTGAGCTTCTTCCTGCGGCTCATTTCCACTCGAGGTAAGCTCTTGTGGGTTGCTGTTGTCCATATAGAAAGCCGTCGTTGACTGGGGGTGGCGTGGCTGTGCATGTAGGCGACGGTGAGGACAGTCTCTCCTCCTTCCAAGTGTTGGGCCTCAACCTCATCGCAACGTACGGACTCCGGATCAACCGCTGGAAGGGGTGCATGTATACGTTGATACTGACTGGGTGCATGTTGTTATTAATCGTGTAGCTTCTGTGAGGACGCGAGTGTGGCTGCGCTGTTCGCGCAGGAGAAGCTCGTGCGCTTCGTGCTCGACCAGCTCGCGTTGCTCGCGAGTCCGCCGACACCGTCGATCCACGACTGCGTTTCCATCTTGCAGGGCGTCGTGCAGACAGAGGAAGGCAAGACCTTGCTCGGCCAGGAGAAAGTGGTCGGCCGCGTGGTCAGCACACTCAAGAAAATGCTGAAAGGAACTGTTCCGTCGTCTGCTGAAGAAGGCTCGAAGGATGAGACCGGTGCCGCTGTGGACGCTGCGATTGCGAGCTACTGGTCGATCGTGGAGGCGCTGTCGGCGTACCCGCCTTTCTGGAGCGGACTTGCGAGCTACGACTTCGAGTACTTGTGCTCGGCGTTCTCCCAGGCCCGTGGTCGCGCCACGGTCGGCATTCTCGCGATCTTCAACAACTTGCTGCAGCTCATTGAAGAGACCATTGCGCCTGCTGAGCTGCTGTCCTCACGCGCGCTGTCGGATCTTCGCGTCGGTGTCGTTCGCTTCCTACGGTCCAAGTGGTCGGGCCACGAACGCGACGAGTGTCTTCGGTTAGTGTACCAGCTCACGCGCCACTCGGGCTTCGCGTGGATGCTGCCAGGGACGACGCTGAGAAGCCAGGAGACCGAAGACGAAGTGTCCGGAGGCAAGTTTGTGCTGTTCGTGCTCAAGCTTGTCGGCATCGAGGTGAGTGACTACGTGCTAAGTATCTTACGGGTCTACTCTGACGGTGTGTGGTTTTTGTAGATCAAGGTGATGCTGGATGAAGTGGAGCTCGCGCTGCTGCAGATGGAAGAGAAGGCTGTCGAACGCGTGGACGAAGAGGAGCGACAAGCAGCAGAAGTCCAGCGAGCGATGGCTGTGCTGCCGATTTGCTATGGACTGGTTGAGGCGGTGATCGCGGGTCTCGTGTCGAGTACCGACGGCGACGGCGTGCTGCCGTACGATATCCTGATTAAGCTCAAGCAGTCGTTCAGTGATACCTTCACAGTCATCATCGAGCACTTGACGGCGGCCAGAGACTTCATGAAGACCCACCGGTACAAGGCCCTGCTGGCCGCCCACTCGCCCATCGTCTTCCAGTTGGATGCGATCGTGTTTGCCAGTGTCCGAGTGATCAGCGCGTGGCTCGCAGAGGACTCGGACACGGGTGTGGAACAGGCCATCGACCTGCTTCCGTTTCTCGTGTGCTACAAGCCACTGAACCAACACCGCGAGTCGCCAACTATCCAAGAGCAAGACGCCGTGGACACCGATGATGAAGAGATCGACTCGGACGATGAAGTCGACGCCGTGGGGGAGATGCTGCGAACAGCCACGCGGATACAGGAAGACGACGCGCAGATCGACCAGCTCCACTTTTTGCTGCCGGGGCTTCTCCAGATCAGCGCAACTCCTGAAGGCGCGCAAGTGATCGCAGAAGACGTCGAGGTGCTGCGTCGCATCCTTCGCTTCTGCTGCACGCTGTGCGCCAACATCTCAACAGGCGAAGAGCAATTCGGTGGCATTCCGACGCTGTCACTGAGTCTCGGCATCCTACTGAACTTGCTGTTGCTGCGCAGTAGCAGCGTGGAGCTTACGACGTCCGGACGAGCAGCGTCAGCATTGCCCAACGCCGTCGAATGGTATCGCGCGCTGTCGTTCCTGTTGCCAGTGGCGTGTGCGAGTGGCTCGCATGTGATGAATGAGGCGGCACTGAGTGAAGAAGACCGTGGCGAAGACGACCGCTACGTCATGGTGCTCCACGTCGCGTGTGTGATCCTGTTGATCGGCAGCAACTTCCAGGACAAGAAGATCGCGCGTCCGTGTCGCCTTTCTCCTGCAGTCGCCAAGCTCGTGGCGCCTTTCAACAACGCACTGGACTGGATGGTGTCGCATCCTCCGCTCGAGTCGGCCGAGTCGGCGACAGACCTGCTGGAGCTGTGTAGAGGCCTCATGCTGCGGTCGCCCTTGACCCAGCAGCTTCTCCAGTGAAGGTACAGTGAGATCAATGAGGAGGGGAGGGGTGTTCTTCCATTGGACACACTGTGACGCACTGTCGGAGTAAACTGTGTGGAGCCAAATCATCTAACGTATCTCGCTTCTTACTATAGTATTTTGCTACTCGCTCGCCGAGTTCTTGCGACGAGTCGGTCTTGGAGAGGGGGAAAATTGCGTGGCTAATGTGTCAGGGGGTCTCCTAAATAATGCGTGAGGGTCTTGTGCGATTCAGACAGACGTCGAGATCTCCTGCTCGTCTGCTGCGTCGCTGAGCCGTGCGCGCTTGTGTGTGGACGGCTCTGGCAGCTCTTCCTCTCGGAATCGTCGACGCGCCGAGTGCCGAGGCAGGATCGGCACCACTGGTTCCGTGATACACGCCGGCATCTCCAGGCCTCGCTGGATCACACTGGCGTTCATGACCGGGTTCTCCACCGACTGCACCAGCGGCATGGATATTGCCATCGTCGGCAACTGGCCCGCGAGTTCACTCACACCGTCCAGTCCACGAGCTGCTGCATCTCCAGTTGGCACGCTTCTTCGTACTCGTGCATTCACGACCGCTCGAATGATCTGGTTGCTCGCCGGCAGCTCCAGCAGCTCGGCTGTCGGCAGACGCGCTTGGGACTGCTGCAGAATGATGGTCGTGTTGATCGCGTACACGCTGTAATTGGACGCCGCGTCCGTGGGCAACTGCGCGCGGCACGTGGGGCACGTGCTGTGCATCTTGAGCCACGGCTCGATGCAGTGCGTGTGGAAGCGGTGCTGGCACGGCAGCTCCACGCACGGGTCGGGCATGGCCTCCATGCACACGACGCAGCTGCCGTCGCACTCGGGCGCGCTCACGAGGTTGTTCTTGAGCGCGTCCACGACATGCAGCGCCGCCGGCGACACGCTGTTGAGCTGCGGCATGATGTACCGGATGATGGACTGCACCCAGCGCGGGCTCTTGAAGAGCCGCAGCGCGTCCTTGATCTGCGAGTTGGGCGGCGCCGCGTAGCGCACGTTCACGCGGATAGCCAGGTCCATGGCTGCTGGCTCAGAGGGTCGTGGGCGTGTGGAGGTCGAAGGGGAAATGGCGAATGAAGCGAGTAGCTCCTCGTGTCCGGCGGGTGTTTCCGCGCGAATGGTGGAATGGAATGGAAAGGGCGGGCGCGGGGGAAGTGAGCGGGTCAGAGTGATGGTCACTTGAAGTGGCGCCAACAAAAATGTGGTCGATATCACCAACAAAAGCGCGCGCCAACGATCGTTGTCCAACGCCAACGACTTTTTCGCGCCAACGAATTGCACAATCACCAACGTTTGCGTTTTCGCCAACGAAATGCCGTGTACGGGTCAGGTCACTGGGGAAAAGAAGACGCGAAGAGGTGTCGGTGGATGACGACGCCTATCGCGACCGCTTGCGGGGTGGTCGACGAGGCGGCGGCGTGTGGGGATGCGGAATCGCGATGCGGATGTCTCGATGCGTGGATGGATGGATGCGTCGCTCGCTGCTGGCGCGAGTCGAGTCGTGTAGAGACCGTGAGAGAGTTCGTCGCGTTGGGGGCAAAGCTAGAAAGTGATCGGTGGAAGCGTCATCTCCCTACGCACTGTAGTGTGGCGTTTTGTGCGGTTTTGCCGACGTCGCCTGACCGTGCGGGCGACGCGCTATTATCATACCCCTTCACTCTCTGCGCCTATTTGTAGGGTCGCTGGTTGGCTTGGCTGCGATTCGGAATGCGAGCAAGCAGCCAATATCCATCCATGGATGGAAACCAAAACAGAGCCGGCCGGCCACTCGCAGTCTTATTTTGTATGTACCAGCGCAAGCCTTCCCCTTCTTCATACTCACACTAGTACACTCCGCCTGCCCGCGTTCCCAAACGCCCAGGAGTTATTATTCCGCAGCGCCGGGATGGATCGCCTCAGTCAGCCCAGCCAGCGTGGTGCCGTTGGAGGCTTCTCTCTCAGGATTGTGCGCGCTATTTTTGAGAACGAGCCAGCAACTTCCGTCGTCTTGAAGCACAAATCTGCGACTCAGCACGCGAGGAAGAGGCGCCGGGATGAGGGATGGGCTCGCCTTCCAGGCTATCGATATAGCTGGCTCAGTAAAAAGTGAAGAGTTTGGACGGCGCCATTTACGCGGCGTAGCCTCTTTTTCAACAGCATTTTTAAATGCCGAAAATGGAGCTGCGGAGCTGCCGGGGATCGCATTGGAGCCGCTCAAAAACAAGAGCCATCGCATCGCACCTTTCAAATGGATACACTTTGCGAAGCAGAGCGAAGATGAAGATCGTGCAGCGATCAAGAACAGTAGATAGTCATACTGAGACTGCATCAAGTAGTAAGAGTGAATGGTAGTATGGTGTATGTGTGGGCGGTGCTAGGAGATGATTAATTCCATGGAAGAGGGCAATGTCTCTGGCCTGATGATGATGCCCTCACGCACCCAAGACGCCCATCTACGGTGCCGTTGACGGCGTTTGTCGCGTGCCGATGCATGGAGCACAGTGGTGCCTCTTCACGCTAGCAGTCAGTGTGTCAGTTGTCGTTCAACGCGCATTTTCGCAACGCCCGTGGAAAAATCTTATTCTCTCGCGCAGCCATATTTACCCAGCGACTGATGAACTATCGCGTCTCAGTTTGCTCTTGGAGTGAGTATGGAGGGCGAGTGAGGAGGCCTCGTGTGCAGTTTCGCTGTCGCGCGTAGCGAGCCTCGAAACAGTTCATGATAACGACTCGGCAGTTATTCGGACCCAAGACGCCTGTGTCACGAAGCTTCCGAGGAAACAATGAGCCTCAGAGCCAGACCACACGCAAGAGGCTATCTGTCGTGGCCTTAGAGAGTGAAAAGCCACAAGCACGATGCATGCGTGCGTGGTCGTGCGAAGCGATGCGTGAGTGGCTCACCTGTGGCTAGCTAGAAGTGTGATTTCGCATAGCCTGGCTCTCAAAACGACTTAGTTGACGGGATCTTTTGGCTTCAACACGAACGAAGACTGCAGTGGCTGAGCTGGACCAGTCGAGATGGGACGTAAGACACCGATGCGGGATGATTTGAGAGGAAGCCGCATCTCTTCTGGTCCAGACTCGCGGGAACTGGGTCGAGATCCAGGTCCTGAAAAGAAAGAAAGAGAAAAGTCAGTCACAACACGACCAGATTAGTAGAATGCGAGAAGATGACGCACCTTGGTCTTCATCAGAGAGCAGCAATTGGACTTGCATCTGCAGTCGTTGGATCTCTTTCTTCTGCTGCATCACGACAGCGTTGAGTTCGTCGACCTTGCCACTACCGCTGATGCGATTGTGGCGTTCCTGCTCCACTCGAGTGAATGGGAGGGACGAGTCCTTCGGTGTGCGTGCTGGCGATGGTGCTGGTGACGAGCTTCGGTTTGTCTTCGAAGGAGTCCCACAAGCCAGTGGTGCTAGCTTGCACGGGCTGGAGCTATTTGCTGATCCATCAAGCATCAGGTCGTGTCCGTGTTGATTGATCATCGCGAGCTGCGGTGATGACGTACTACCCTTGAGCATGCTCTTTGCGGGGCTTGTCACGTGGGTTATGAGCTCTTTCTGGGTGTAGAGCTGGTGTTCGAGCTCGCGCATTTTGATGAGATGGATTTTGTTTTCTTTGCGGAGCTTGTTGCACTCTTCGATCAAAATGCTTCCTTCGGCGACAGCATCGCGGCGCACTCGGTCAGCCTTGGCCTTGGCATTCTCCAGCGCAGCTCGTAGGGTCATGATCGTCTTGCTCATGTACTCCATTTGCTGGACAGACTCATCCACAGCTTGTTTGCAATCGTATCCGAGCGACTCATCAGTCAATGGAGGTGGCGCCTGTACTGGTGCTGGGGCAGGAGCCTGTTTCGACTTGTTGGTCGAATCGGCTTTGTTGTTGCCTCGCGATGGTGATGCTGGTGAACTTGATCGAGCATCCTGCGCAATAGTGCGACCAAGCCGGTCTTTCATGGTTGGAGACGACGCTGCCGCTTGCTTGTTCTTTCCTGGACTGCTACTTCCTTGGTCGTGAGCAGAAGCAAGTGAGAGCACCGTCTTTGGTGGTTTCTTTTGAACGGCTTCGCCCATCACGAACGTCTTGTAAGCATCTTTGATCGCGGCTTCCATGTCCTTGGTGTTGTTCATCTGGGCCATCCTCGTGAATTCGCGGACCATCTCACTCATCGAATACTCCTTCTTCAGCATGTTCTGCCGCAACATCTTGACCTCGTGTAGTAGCATCTTGATCTTGGTGTCTTTGTTTTCGATATCCTGTTGGATCGTGGCCTTGGTCTGGTATTCATCAGCCAACTCGGTCTGCATATCATGGATATGGGTCTCAAGGCTCGACATGTGGTCTTGCATCGGAGACTTTGCGGCCTCCAGATTGTCGATGCGGTGGTGCAGCACACTGCGGAAGTTCTCCAGCACGCGGTTCGTAGATTTCAGACCTACGATCTCCTTGTCTTTGTCGGACATACTGAACTTGCACGCATCGAAGTGCTTCTCATACTGGGCAAGCGTTGCCTCCAGCTTCGATATCTTCGCTCGCTCTGTTGCCAGCAGGATGTCTCGCGCGTGTGACGAAGCCTTCAGCTCCTGCATTTTCTTCTTCAGTGATTCCAGCTTCGTGTTCGTCGCACTGAGAAGACCTTGCTTGATTGCGGTGTTCTGTCGCTCCAGCTCGAGCTGCTTTTCGTGTTCTTCTCGAAGTCGATAGATCTCTTGCTCGTAGTCAGTCTCTTCTTGGTGAAGTACTTCTTCAAACTTGACGTGGTTGTACTTGAGATCTTCGTGAAGGCGCTTGATCACGTCGTTTTGCTCCTTGCTCCGATTGTACGCAGACTTTCGCTCAGCATGCAGTGCATTTCGATTCTGCGTGTCTTGGGCTTCAATCAAAGCTTCACATCGTTGTCGCGTTTGCTCCAAGATTTCCGACTGCGCATCATACCGAGCCATTTCTTGAGCTAGCTTCCTTTCGTACTGATTCTCGAGCTCTTGGGTCATCTTGACGTGGTTGGCTTCCTTGTGGGACATCTCTTCAGCGTGCTTGCGTTGTGCTTGCTGATGGCGGTGCTCTAGTTCTTCGTATCGCACACGCTCTTGGATCATCAGGCTCTCTGACTCGTCCTTGATTATCCGAAGGCGATCGATCCATTCGTTTTCTTTTCGGTGCATCGTGAATTCCACGTCCGCCTTGACTTGGTCGTATCTTTGCTGCATCTCCACAAGTGCTGCACGTTGCTCGTCAAGATCTTCTCGAGCAATCATCACTGCGTCAGACGGCGATCCGGACGCTTTCTTCTTGTCAACAACGCGATTCGCGTCGATTGTATCCTGATGATGAACGGCATTCCCGTTTCCCAGTAGTTTAAAAAGCTGGACACAGCCATCTTCCGAGCCTGTCACAAGTTGCTCGCCGTCATCGGTGAGCCGCATGAACGTGATCGCCTCCGAGTGAGCAAAGACCTCGTACGCAGTTGCTTTCCCAGACAACGGTAGCGAGAACACCAAGATCGCGCCATTGTTGGTTCCCGCAAATAATCGCTTGCTGTCCTTGGTGACGACCAATGTTGTGGAACAATACCCAGCTGGCAGGTCAACCACTCGAGTTTCCTCTCCCCCGTACAGCTCGCGGATTTTTCCGTCGCTTCCGGCGGCAAAGACTGTCTTTGGATCTCGCTCGTCGGATATGACAGTGGCGTACTGGCATTGCTTCACCATGTGCTGTACGTCCTCACATCGACTACCTGCGCAAAACCGTGTTAGAGCTCCTTCGACACTCGTGCCATTGCTCAATGATGCTGGCAGTCACTCACCTGAACACATATTCCATCGGTAGATCGATCCATCGTGAGCAGCAGAGTACAAGAAGAAGTCATCTTTTGTCCACGCCAGGGCTCTCACAGCGCCAATGTGTCCCGAAAACGTGTACATGAGATCACACTGTGCACGCACGTGTCAGACGGAGCTAATTCCACAAAATAGCCTAGGGCGTGCTTACCGTGTACGTTCGAAAGACTGAAACTGTGAGTCCTGCAGCACACGCGAACAAGTGACCGCCGCAAGAGAACTTGACAGCACGACAAGATTTAATCGCCACTTCACGAACTTGGCGCAGCGAGTCTTGAAGTATATGGAAAAGCCGAATCCGCTCTTTGAACGTCACGAGGATCTGGAATCCCGTGGTATGGAGCGACAGTGCAATCGGCTCGTCCGCGCATTGGTGCAGCACTTCAAAGACCCTCAGCTCATAGTTCCACAGTCGCACAGTTTTGTCGATGCCAATAGTCGCAACGATCGGGCGAGATAAGCATACATCAAGCTGGAGGATCGCACCGGCTTGATTGCCCTACGCACGAATAAATATGTGAATCTTAGAGTCAACAGAAGACAAAAACCAAGTGAAACGTTGTACTCACGTAGCGGAGGAGCTCACGGTAGTCGATTCGATCTTCCTGGACGGTTTCGATCGCGCTGAGAGAGAAAGAGAGTAGCTCTTGGGACTTGGTACAGGCAACGACAGACTCGAGACTGGGTGACACTGTCAGACACTCGAAGGCAACGTCTCCAACCGAGACTGTCCGTACAAACGCAAAGGGATCCTTGGGATCATCCTGAGTGGCAACGCTTCAAGTCAGGACCATGGTAAGTTCAGTTTCATCGCAGAAGAGAGCGACTTACCGAGTTCTCGTAGAGACTGAAGAATCCTGCCGATCCACCGAGCACGAACCCTTTCGAGTGGCCGGCCAAGCACTCTAATCGAACGTACGACGGTTGATGACACCTTGATGCATGCACGAGATCCACGCCATTGTAGTCCGTTGTTGACTTGAAGCAGAGCAGCATGCCTCTCTCCGAGACTGCGACCATGTACTCCTTGAGCCACAAGTGGTCCACATAGTGTTCCTGCTCGCGCGTCTGCGGTAAGAAGTTGCCGATCTTGAAGTCGTTGTTCGTCCACAGCCAGTACTTCAAGATCATCGGACCGGAGACCGAGATATAGTTGGCGTTGAATGGGTTGATGGAGATCCGTGAGCCTCGGCTTGGACACTTGCACGACGAGATCATCTTGCCAGTGCTCACTTTCCAGTACGTGACGTTGTGGGTCGGCGCGTCTTCGAGCATCGCCAGGAACTTGTTATCAGACGAGAAACAACACGACACGACGCTGGAATGGTGAGGCAATGGGATCGTCTTGTGTCTCGTGCGGGTTCCCGTGCGATAGATGGATAGCACGTGCTGCTGTTGCTGCTGGTGCGACGCCACCGACGATGCGTACCCAGGCTTCGACGGCGTACTGGCAGTCCCAACAAGCGAGGCACTCGCATGATGCACCTCTGCTACTGCGATGAGCTCTCGGTTAGTCGAGACGTGGAAGCTCTGAATGGACTGCACGGTCTGCGTTGACTGAAGGAAGTCCATCGTGCGGGTCTCCGTGTGGAAGAACCCGAGATGGTGCGCCACGGGGTACACCACGACGTTCTCGCTCACAAACTCGACCACTTGGCGTCCGCACATGCGAGTACCAAGCGCATATCTAGTGATCATGAACCATTATCAGTGATCATGTCTCCAACAAGTGCAACTTCAATATGCGGGTTGGACCTACACTGGCTTCAAGTGCAGACTCGCATCGTGGGCATCGCTGGCGCTGACCGTGGGCGAGCGCATGGAGCCCACGCCAACGTCCCCCATATCACCAGCGCCGTCCTCGGTGTCCTGCTCTATCTCCATACTCAGCGGCGTCACCTCCGTTGTCGGCCGCTTTCCTTTCCTTTGCCGATTCTCCATGTTGGTTGTTGGGAATTCCCAGACGACCATCACTCTGCAGTTCCAACGTTTCCGTTCGTTGCCGTTTTTAGTTGGAAGTTGGAAATGGGTGAAACTGCTACTGGTGGTTACACGCCGCGGCATCTCCATCATGAGCATCAGTGCGAGCGAGTGAGAAAGACGTCGACGCACGAGCAGAGAGAAGCGACCGCTGTGTGAGTGGAGACAGAAGAGCGGACGCGATGCTGAGCGGCATCTTCCAGAAGCGCAAGAAGATCCAGGAGCTGCGTGCGCCGTCGCTGCAGGACATCAAAAAGTAGGTTGAAACAAGGGAAATACTGGCAGTGTGGGAAGGAGTTTGACACATTATGGGCTGTTGTGGGCAGGTTCCGAGAGTTCTATGGACGACATGCTGATAAGCGTCACGTGGAGACGCCGGCGTGCTTTGAGCGAGTGAGTAGAGCTGTTTAGATGGATATTGGCGCTTGAAAACGGCATTTTGACGGGAACTATGTGGTGTTTAGAGCATTTACAAGGCAATCTCGTGCCAGAAAGAGCTCCATTCGATTGATTTCCGGCAAGAGGACGTGACAGACCCGCAGATCATCGCGCTCGCCGAGACGCTCGTGGAGATGCCGATGATGTCGTCACTCGATCTTCGTGACAACCGCATCACTGACGATGTGAGTGCACTTTGCTAGACTGCTGGACAAACAATGCTCGGTTCTGAACGTCAGACGTTTGTGTTAATCTTACAGGGAGCAAAAGCGCTGCTAGAGGTGCTTCGCCTCCAAATCATAGCCGCTAAAACGCCTCCAAAGACAGATGCGAAGACCAAAAAGTTGCTGCCGCCTGCCCCCGTGCCAGATTACACGCGCTACGTCACCAACGTTAATCTCAAGGGGAATGAGATCTCTGCGGGCGTGTTGCAAGAGATGGCGCAGTACACAGAGCTGCTCAAGCGAGAAGATAAGCGACTCGAGATTCGCGCTGCACTCAACCAGATCGACCGAAACAGTGACGGCGGTGTCGACGAAGAGGACTTCAAAGCGGTCGTAAAGCTGCTCACCGGAACAGAGCCCAGTAAGAAGGAAGTGAGGCAGCTCATGAGCCAGAGTAATGTGAGCGGTGACAGCTTCCAGAACTCGGTTGCTCTCGAGAACGTGCTGCTCGCCAAGTGCTCGTCCTCGCCTTCCAAGAAAGCAGCGTGTCCGCCGTGGGAAGCACTTGTTCAAGTGCGTCACGCTCAGATCGGAGGCTTCGACCCAGTGGTTTCTGTGCCTACGAGAGGATTCACACCGTCTCGAAGCCCCGAGGTGCATCAGAATGCGTCGTCTGTCTCCACCAACGCAAATGTTCAAGTGAAAGCAAGAACACTCGACACAGGCGGAAGTATACAGACATCAAGCATCCAAGAAGCATCGACTCAGAGGATCCCAGTGCAGGCACCAGCACCACCGCTTGCAGCTCCACCACCGGCACCCGTCGCCGTCACGCAAGCGAGAAGTGGAAGCATGTCGTCTCTGTCCGTCGATGAAGAAGGCAGCGGATCATCCCCACGAAGCCGAACCGACTTTGGTCCTCCATCTTCCCCGCCACCACCGTTACCGTTGCCTCAAACGACGAGTCCAGAACGGAGGGCGACCGCCACAAGTGCGATCTCTATGTCACCCACGTCGAGAGGAAGCGTGGACGAGGCTGATGGTAACGACTTCGGTGACGGCCGAATGGGTGGTGCTCGATCTTCCGTTGATTCAAGTGGATCACCCTTCGTGGCGAGACAGAGCTCAGCGGAAAACCCGAACTACATCTCCCCCGTGTCACCGTCCATGGGCGTCGCATCTCCAGTGTCGCGCGACGACTTCTCTGTGGATCTGGCGTCATGGAGAGATGACGAGCTATTCGACGACGAGGACGATGCGAATAGCCACTTTGATAGTGCTGAGAAGGACGAGAGGTCTGGCGTCGAGTCGAAGCGAAGCCAAGACGAGACTCGTAGTGTAGCGTCGAAAGTCTCGGCTTCCTCTTCAAGTCGACCAGGCGCTTCCAGTGTGAACAGCGGTCAACGCCGCAATGAAGCTGGCTCGGCTGCTAGCAACTTTGGT
>JAADXB010000104.1:0-25522 GCA_023337495.1 Pythium diclinum | reverse complement strand
GTTCAAGACCTTGGGGTAGTCGGCGCGGTTGGCCATGGAGCTGCAGATCGACGGGAACACCGAGTGGCCGCCGAACGCCACCATGGTCAGGCCGATGGACAGCGGGATGCGTTCGAAGTCGGCGATGAGCTCCGTGTGCTGAGGCTCCAGCAGACTCCCCATGATGTAGCCTGGGGCCGTCGAGTCAATCGCAAAGCCGATGTAGAAGATCGACGTGAGGCAGAAGAGCGACGAAAAAACGCCAAGGAGACTGAACCACGACAGCATCGACAGGTGCGACGTCCAGAGCGACGGCATGATGATCAGGAACGCCACGATCATGAGCTGCGGGGCGGTGTAGCCAGGGATGAGCGCCGCCAGAGTGTCGCCAACTACACAAAAGAATCGCAATGGATCAGTGTTAGCTGGACAGACAAGATAGATGATACGCTGGGGACGACGTACTCAGAATGTCAAACATGGTGCAGGCCGTGAAGAGCTCCGTGAAGAAGATGATGCTGATCATCACGCGACCCTTGGTACCAAACGCAGCCTCGCCAATGTCTGGGTAGGTCTACAGCACACAATATAATCAATCGCTGGCCAAAGAGAAGGAAGCTCTTGAGCAGCTCGCACTCACCATCATGCCCTCCTGGTAGTCGAGGCACTTGCCCAGCAGCTTGCCTGTGTGGTTGGTCGCCAGCGCGAAGAACACAAACAGCGGGATGCCAATCGCCCAGCCACTGGACCGCAGCGCGAACGGACTCGCCAGCACACCTACGCCCAGCAGCACGTTGATCGCGTTGAAGACTGCTTCGTTGAATGTGCTCGTGCCCACATGCGCGTGCGCGTGTCCGCCAGCGCCGGCCTTGCCGAGTTCGCCGAGCTCTTCGGCCAGGATACGCGTGCGCTCACCAAATGCCGCTGGCTCGGCGAAGTTCATAGCGACAGGCGACTTCATTAGCGTGTCGGCGCCTTCCTCGAAGGTCGTGGGCCAGCCAGGCGCCGCTGTGTTGTCGCCATAGCTGCGGCTCTGCGAACGCGATGCAGACCGCGAGACGCTGGGTGAGTAGGATGGGAGCTGCGCGCGTGCATCGCGGCTCGAGGTGTTGGTGCCGTACGTCATTATGGCGCTGTAGACTTCGCTTCAATCGAGTCGACTGAGCCTGGTTCCGGTTCGGTTGGGCACGAGCAGCTACGTTGATGCGGGCGAGGGACGCCTGTTTTCTGAAGAGTCATTTTGATTGGCCATTAGTGTGGTACCTTGTGTGATATGATTGGATGAAATAGCTAACTATCTGAGACAGCGGTTGCTCAACAGCCAACGGATGGCTTCGAAACAAAGAACGGAACGTGTGATGACGACAATCGCGAAGGAAACTGAAGCGGACACCACGGCGAATGCCAATGAGTGTGAGCTGTAGCTTCTCACACAGATAAAGTGTTGTGTAGCAAGCAGCAGCCTCCGTTACCTTTAGGCTAAAGTTTAGCCACCAAGGTGGTTGCACGTGAGCAGCCACCACTCTATTCTCATTTCACGGTACTTAAGCTGCCATTTACACGAAAGAGGATGCAGAATAGGCAGTTAACGGACCCTAAATTGGCATTTCGTTGGACTTTGGATGGCCAGGCCTTCTCACCCACTTTTGGGAATCGTGACACCTTGTGAGATTCAAAGCCGTGACCTCCATCAAGCCCGACGAATATCCGCCAGCGACGTCACTACGCCTTCGTGGATCTACCGTCGCCTACAATGACCACCCGCCGCCTCCCCAACATCCTCATCACTGGCACGCCCGGCACGGGCAAGACCACCATGTGCCAGATGCTCGCGGTACGTACTATCGTCGAATTTCCAGCCGCAAGAGCTCTCCAGTCGAGGAGCTATGTCCAATTGAAAATGGGATTCTGACTTGCTTTCTTGATGTTTGTATGTACGCAGTCCCGCACAGAGCTCGAGCACGTCAACGTCGGTGACTTGGTGAAGGAGCGCGACCTCCACAACGGCCGCGACGAGGAGTTTGACTGCTTCATCCTGGACGAAGACAAGGTCTGCGACGAGCTCGAGGACGTGATGACCGAGGGCGGTCGCATCGTCGACTTCCACACGTGCGACTTCTTCCCAGAGCGGTGGTTCGACCTCGTGGTCGTGCTGCGCGTGGACAACACGACGCTGTTCGACCGTCTCGTGAAGCGCGGGTACTCGGAGAAGAAGATCACGGAGAACGTCGAGTGCGAGATCATGCAGGTCGTGCTGCAGGAGGCGCAGGAAAGCTACGCATCCGAGATCGTGCAGGAGCTCGAGAGCCGCACGGTTGAGGACATGGAGAGCAACATCGAGCGTGTGGTGCAGTGGATGGAGCACTGGAAGCGCACCAACGCCGACCAGTAAGTTTCACTCGAGACTTGGAGACAATAGAGATCTGTATGTACACAACCATGCGTTTGATTGACCCCGAAGGGTTCCTTTGGTGGTGTTTTCAAGTCCTAGGAAAATCCGCCGCATCTAACGGAGTCTCGGTAGTCTTTGACGGCGTGGAGCTTCTCGGTGGACGATTGAAGCAACGCGAAGGAGCTGCTGGAACGAGCCCCAAGGCCACTGTTAGAGATGCCATATCGACTTGCGGACGGAGACGATGGCGACGAAGCAGACGCAGAAGGCGGACACGCTTTGATCTGGTCCAGCAGAGCGCGTTGGTTCGTGCTCTCAAGAAAGAGGTTCTCCAGGTGCCGATGGGATCGTTTCGGAGACTTAACAACCAACAGTACGCGGTCTCGTCAGCAGGTAAACAGCCACAAAGTCAGAGGGTTAAACGTACCCGCAGCTGTGTGGGCTTGATGGGAGAGATCGCAAAGCCAATGGGCGATTCCGATCGTGATCCTCCTCCTCCTCCTCCTCCTCCTCCTCCACCACCACCACCACCGCCGCCAGGGTTTTGCTACCAATCAACGACGTCATCAGCAAGAACGCGATAAAATCATTCGCAAGGTCTCAAAACGTACCCGCTCCTGCGCGTAGAGGTCCTGGGCGCGAATAATCACGCTGTTCTCGACGCGATCCCTGCCGTGGTAGTCGTCCGGCGCGTGGCGGCTGATCTTGGTGATCTTCTCAGCGAGCTGGGCCTTCGTGACCTTCACTTGGCGACGTTCTTCCACTGACGCCTGGCATCGCTCTTTCGCCGGATCGACTGGCCCTAATACCCGGCGCTGGGGACTCAGCTGCAGTCGCAACGAGTTCTGGATCATCGACGACGGGTCTTCGACGTACCCATCGACTTTGGTCCACCAGTTCTGGAGCTCAGGAGCGCCTGGCTTGGGGATATCGGCGAGTCGCATGATCTCTGGAGGCTCAAACTTGATACTTTCGAGGTGCCGGTCGGTGTGGCGCTTCTCCAGCATCATAGTCCGCGTCGGTGAGCCACTGGCGATCGCTCGCGGATGGAACTGCGACGGATCCACGGTCGCGGCCTTGTTGAGCACGTCCTGGACGCCGTTTTTGCGGTAGGAATCGCGGAAAATCCACTCGGAACGGCCGAATTTCTGGTCAAAATACGGCGACACGCGCGTCTTTTCCAGCGCGAGTTGCGTCATGTCGGCCTTGCGTGCATCGTAGAGATCCGATCGCTTGGTGAAGTGCGGCTCACGCAGCCAGTCCGGCGGGATCTTGACCGACGCGCGGCTGGGGTCCACTGGACTGAGCGCCATTGGCATTCCACTCGCAGCGGCCATTGATCACCACGACGGAGTCGCGTGTTCTCACAGCAGAGAAGCGGACTGTTGACGGCGGAAGGATTTCTAGGCGGTGCTGAAAGCATCTCCCGATAAGATTGCTGAACTGCAGTCACATCACTGCGCTCAGAACGCGACCACGAGCTCACCTAACGTAGTACCACTGCGGCAATGGAGATGGTGATGAAGATGGAGAGTTGAAGTGAGACTGTAGCCATGTTCTAATCTCAGAGACAACTGGACGACCCAACTGCGCAATGGTTGCCAAAATAACTTATCCATTTATGAAGCCATCTTCTCTGTCTCTGTTTGTACTGGAAGCTTACCACGACAAGTCGTTGCCGCCAGCGGCCGCGACTGGTGCCTCTGGGGCCTTTGGCTCACAGCCTCCGGCGCTGGCACCGCCGCCACCGCTGCCGCAGCCACCGGCCGAGCTGTCGTCGTCCTGTGGGTCCTGAACCGCCACGCGGAAGAGGCGGTTGCCGTACTTCTTGTACAGTGGCATGATGCCACCACCGGCCAGCAAGCGCTCCTCGAACAGCGACATGTTGAAGCGGAACACCTCGCCGGCGACCTCGATCGTACGGCCCTTCATGTTGATGGTGATCTCGGTGTTCTCCTGGGCCAGCTCGTAGAAGCGGTCATCGTCGAGCGGAATGCCCATCAGGCTGAAGTTCTGGTAGTTACGCGAGAAGATGTAGCCGAACGAACGCGCGATCACAGCCTGGACACCCGCGCCCTTGAGACAGGTCACAGCCTGCTCACGCGAGGAGCCACAGCCGAAGCCGTGGCCAGCGACCACGATGTTCTGGCCGTCCGTCACCTTGCCACGGAAGTCTGGGTTCGTGTGCAGGAACGCGACCTTACCGAGCTTCTCGACGTCGTTCTCGATCAGGTACTCGCCTGGAAGGATGGCGTCCGTGTCGATGTTGTCGCCAAAGACCTGAGCACGGCCCTTGATCTGGCTAGGAAGAGAACCAAGCGGTTCAGCGGCAGCAGCATCGTCCGCAGCGCTGGCAGCGGCGTCTTCCGCCTGTGGCATCTCCGGGTTCGGCTCGCTAACCGTGAATGGCGCACGCTCAGCCTGTGGCACAGCGGCGTAGAACTTCTCCACGTCGATGAACTTGAGGTACGGCGTCGGGTCCGTGATCTCCATGTTGAAGCTCGAGGCCGCGACCGTGATAGCAGACGCCAGGTTACTGATGGAGCCCTTGCCCATGCGGTTACGGTAGTTACGGTTCTGCGAGCTGAGCCACACCTCACCCTCGCCAGCGACATCGGCGGCGATACCAAGACAGTAGCTGCAACCAGGCGCGCCGACGGTGAAGCCCGCCTTCTCGTACACGTCAATCAGGCCGTGCTCCTTGAGCTTCTTGATGATCAGCTGCGAGCCTGGGGTCACACGACGCTGGCCAGTGGCCGTCGGGGTCATGCCAGCCTTCATGCAGGCCTCCAGCACGAGCGCTCCGAGCACGAGGTCCTCCTCAGCGGTGGTACACGCGCCAATGAAGCAGCCGTCGAGCTTCATACCAGCGACTTCCTTCACTGGACGCACGTTGTCCGGCGACGGGTGGAGCGCGACCTGTGGCTCCAGGTCCGTGAGGTTGATCTCGAACTTGTCGGCGTAGTGAGCGTCTTCGTCAGCGCGGAAGTAGATCGCGTCCTGGTTGTGCGAGTCGCGCTTGGCGATGTACGCCGCCGTGCGCTCGTCGGCTGGGAAGACACCGGCAATGCCACCGAACTCGACCGACATGTTACTGATGGCGAAACGCGCGTCACACGACAGCGCCGCGATGTTGCCGCCCCACTCGACGCAGCGGCCCGTGGCGACCGTGTTACACTTGAGCTGGCCCAGCGTGTACAGCATCACGTCCTTGCCGCCCATGCCGAATGGCGGTGCGCCCGTGAACTCGATCTTGACGGTCTCTGGGACCTTGATCCACGTCTCACCCGTCACCACAGGCATGAGCACATCAGCGGCACCGAGGCCGATGGCAAACGCACCGAGACCGCCCGTACTGCAGCTGTGGCTGTCGGCACCCACGACGATCTGGCCAGGCTGCGCGCGCTGGCGGTAGAACTCGGTGTGGAGGATGGTGGTGTTGGGTGGCTGGTAGTTGGTGAGGCCGGCCTCCTTGGCGAAGTCCTCCGAGGCCTTGATCATCATCTTCTGCTTGGCCTGGTGGTTCACACGCGGGTCCACGGTGTGGTCGACGGCGAGCCAGAAGCGGTCGTTGCGCCAAATGCGCGGACGGCCCATGTCGCTGTAGGTCTTGTCCATGGACTTCCACGTGATCTCACACGCCAGCGTCCACTGGGACTTGACGCACAGCATTTGGCCGGGCTCGACCCAGGGGTCCTTGAGGCCCACGGCCCAGTTGGCGAGGATCTTCTCCGGCAGCGTCATGGGGCGACGGCGGCCTGGCGAGGCGGCGGAGGCCGCTGGCGGTTGAGTTGACGACGATTGCGTGGGAGACTGCATCTTCAAGAGTGAGCTGCCCCACGCATCTCGCCCAGCACAGGAACCCACCAAGGAGGCAAGGCTGAAGGCAGCAAGCGCCAGAGGAAGCCTCCTTCACGTGGAGCTGTTCGTGCGGCAGGCGGGTGTTTGCGCCACTCGCGCCGTTTCCCCAGCCCAAAAGCTGGATCCTCTGGTTCCGTCGGTGCACCGCCGACGCTGTGACGCGACTTTGTTTGCGCATTCGCTGTTGTCAATTCACAGAAAAGGATATGCTTTTTCATAGTGCACCAAAAGACGACATAGTGGCCTTATTATCTGACTTGATTTTGGGAGAGTATCACCTTGTTTTACCATTTTGATGGGGGCAGAGACGGCCGCAGGTTCAAGGGACTTGACAGCTGTGGTTGCACAATGCATCTCTTTTATTTTGGCCAATCGAATGCGATTCCTCTGACAGCGCACTAATCGGGGTGTCTTGAAGTGCTTCAAGCAACCTTCGCGTCACCTCGCTCCCATCGCAACCGCCGATCTCATCCGTGGTGAATGCGCAGGAACCGACAGCCAGCCCCACCTCATCCACGACCACACGCAGCTCCACGGCTTCTTCTTCTCCCCTGCGTGACGCACGAAGCAGCTCATCAAGATGAAGACCATGACCATGCTGCGCTCTGCCGCGTCCTCCGCTCTGCGTGCTCGTCGCTCTGGTCTCCAGTCGATCTCGACGGCCTCGCAGCGTAGCTTCTCATCGAAAGCCACGTTCGGCGTCGTGTTTGACGTCGACGGCGTGCTGCTGCGCGGCAAGAAGCCGATCCAAGGCGCACGTGAGGTCATCGAGGACCTGAAGAAGAATGAGATCCCGTTCGCGATCATGACCAACGGCGGCGGGTACCCAGAGGACAAGAAGGCCAAGCAGGTGTCGGAGATCCTGGGTACGGAGATCCCCACGGATCTGCTGTGTATGAGCCACACGCCCATGAAGACGCTGGTGGACAAGCACGGCGACGACCTCGTGCTCGCGGTGGGCAAGGACTGTGAGGACATCCACAAGGTCATGACCAACTACGGCTTCAAAAACGTGGTGACCGTCGGCCAGCTCCACAACCACTTCCCGACGATGTACCCGGACATCAAGTTGGACGGCATTCCTCACGGCGGCCGCTTCGACAAGGAGCCGTTCGGTGCCGTGTTCGTGCTGATCGACCCGATCTACTGGGGCCGTGAGCTGCAGATCACGATGGACGTGCTGTGTGCGCAGGAAGGCCGACTGGGCAAGAACGCCCCCAAGCAGCACGTGCCGCTGTACTCGGCGTGCTCGGACTTCCAGTACGTCGGCGAGTTCCATCTGCCTCGCTACGGCGCTGGCGCCTTCCGCGCTGTCATGGAGGTACGAAGCTCTGTGTGTTATGCTGCTGTGTGATGATGGTTGAGACTGAAGCGTTGTGTGGTACTTTCTCATCTAGGATCTGTACTTTCGCACGACGGGCCACCACTTGGAGCAGACCAACTTCGGCAAGCCTGAGCGCACGTCGTTTGCGTACGCCGAGTCGCTGATCGACAAGCAGCACGCGAACGTCGAACGTCTGTACATGATCGGAGACAACCCGGCGACGGACATCAAGGGCGCGAACGCGTCGGGCGGTCGCTGGAAGTCGATCCTCACGCTCACGGGCATGCACGAAGGCCCAGACAACCACGACGAACACCCAGCGTACCAGGTCGTCAAGGACGTGGGTGAGGCGCTGTCGTTCATGAAGCAGGACTTTGCCAAATCCCAGTAAAATGCCACCATTACAATCGATAAACGGAATGGAACGAAGCTTTTCTTTACATTCATCACTGTGCTATACTACTCTACTTGCTTGGATAGCACGGACGAAATCGCGTCCTGCGGAGTACGTCAAGACGAGTGTGTCCTTGGCGCATCACATTAAGGCGTAGCTGAGGCTGTCCGTGAACTCCGGGCGGAATTCCTCGCAATCTGGGCAGTTCTTCAAGCTCTCGAGCTCGCGGTACCCTGGGAGCCATTCATTCAAGACCGCGTCGAAGGCTTTCTTGACATCGTAGCGGCAAACAGTGCGAATCACCACGCCGACGACGTCGAACTGGTCGTGGAGCTCGTCGAACGGCAAGCTGTCGTGGTCTCTGTGGAGGCGCACAAGAAGAAGAGCCGCGACGGTCTTCTGCGTCATGGAGAGACCAGGCCACGCCTTGATCTTGCGCACGTAGTCGCGCTCAAGCCCGGGTGGCATTCCAGCGGTCGCAGGCTCGGCAACTTGCTCAGCGGGGACGTTCTGGTCGGCTGAGCCGGAGTCGACGGAGATGTTGTCCATGGTCCTTGGTATTCTGCTGGTTGCCAGTTGCTCGTTCCTCGGGTGGCAAATTGCAGAATGAAATGCTCTCCAAACCAGCGCTTGTTGGGCTCGTGCGGGCGTACTTCCATCCAGATTCTAGAAGGTTGGATCTTGGGCTGACGAAGACGAACAGTCAGTCAGTGCGGAGGACGCCTGTCCTGGCATGGCATTCTCTTGGCATGAAGAAGGTTTCTCCAAGAAAGTGCAACATTCTAGGCATCTGATTGGCGGAGGCATGCACCGACGTCGGAATTTCGAATGCGTCCATGCGACGTGTGCAGCGGATGAGGTCGAGCGGCTACTCCACGCAGGACGCGTCATGGGATCGGCACTCTACGCTACAGCTTCTCCGCTTGAAGTGCCGGTCATGACCAGCTACTCGGCGTTGTAGTTCGTGCTGATGAAAGCGTAATAATCTGTTGTCCAGTTCCTTGCAGTCGACTTCGAGACTCGACTCTAGAAAGGCAACGACCAGTTGCACTTTCCCGTCGGCACTTTGTGCTATTGCTCAGACGAAGTCGAGAATATGGCGCATGCAACGGATGCAACTCGATGGAATACAGCGTTTCTCTATATTGACCTCAGCTCCTCACTTTACTTGGACAGCACGGACCAGAACGCGTCCTGCGAGAGCTCCACGTTCGCCACGGTCTTCATACGTCGCTTGCCTTCCTTCTGCTTCGCCAGCAGCTTCTTCTTACGCGTAGCGTCGCCGCCGCCCACTGTCTTGCCCGACTTGACCAGCACATCCTTACGGTACGGCGCAATACGTTCCTTCGCGAAGATCTTGGCGCCGAGCGAGGCCTGGATCGAGATCTCGTACTGCTGACGGTCGATGACCTTCTTCAGCTTGATGCACAGAGCTCGGCCTTCCACCGTCGCCTTGCTGCGATGGCACACGAACGACAGCGCGTCGAGCACCTTGCCGTTGATCAGGATGTCGACCTTCACGATGTCGGCCTTCTGGGCTTCGATCTCACGGTAGTTCAGCGTGGCTAACAGACAAAAAGCAAGTTAGTTAAACCAGTAAGCGTCTCTGATAGAGTGTGTGAACTCACCGTAGCCAGACGAGATGGTCTTGAGCTCGTTGTAAAAGTTGGTCACGACCTCCTGCCACGGCACGTCGATGGTCACGACCACACGGCCGTCGTCAATGTACACGAGGTTCGTCTGGATGCCACGCTTGTCCTTGGCGAGCGCGAGGATCGCACCGAGATAGTCGACCGGCGTGATGATCGACGCCTCCACCATGGGCTCGAGGACCTGGTAGTGCTTGGTGGAGTCGGGGAACGCGCCTGGTGTCTCGACGACTTCCGATGCGCCCTGTGGATCGATCACCGTGTAGGGCACCATGGGCGCCGTGACCAGAACCTGCACGTTCTGCTCGTCGGACAAACGCTGGTGAAAGACTTCCATGTGTAACAGGCCGAGGAACCCACAGCGGAAGCCCATGCCCAGGGCACCACTGGTCTCCTGCTGGGCTGACACACTCGCGTCGTTGAGCGTGAGCTTCTCGATCGCCGTGCGCAGATCCTCGAACGTGCACTCGTCGGTTGGGTACATACTCGCAAACACCATACTACGGGCCTCCTGGAAGCCTGGAAGCGGCTCGACTGGAACGTTCTCCTTGTGGAAGGTGTCGCCGATCTTGGCCTCGCTCGTTGTCTTCATGCCGGCGATAATATAGCCGACCTGGCCGCCGTACAGGCCGTTTGTCTTGTGGCGGTGAGGCAGCAGCACGCCGGTCTCCTGGACTTCGTACTTGGTCTTCTGGTGCGAGCTGACGATCTTGTCGCCTGGCTGGATCGCGCCGTCGACCACCTTGACCAGACAGACGATACCACGGTAGTCGTCGTAGTACGAGTCGACGAGCAAGCACTTGAGAGGCGCCTTCGGGTCCGACGCTGGGGCTGGAAGGCGGTCCACAACTGCAGGCAGCACGTCCAGGATTCCCACTCCGCTCTTCGCAGACGTCAGCAGCACGTCGTCAGGATCGACGTCCAGCAGGCTCGACAGACTCAAGATTGTGTCGTCTGGCTGCGCGTGCGGCATGTCGATCTTCGTCAGCACAGGCACGACCTTGAGTCCACGCTCCTTGGCCGCGTAGTACGTCGCCAGCGTCTGCGCCTGGATGCCCTGCGAGCAGTCCACGAGCAGCAGCACGCCCTCACACGCCGACAGCGAGCGGTTCACCTCGTAGCTGAAGTCCACGTGGCCAGGCGTGTCGACGAGGTTGAGCATGTACGTCTTCTGCTTCTCCTTGTCCATGTACACCATCGACGCGGTCTGCGCCTTCACTGTGATGCCACGCTCACGCTCGACCTACACAGCCACGATATGAACACCAGGAGGTATCCACACAAGCGAGCAGCTTCTTCCGTACCTTCAAGTTGTCCATGTGCTGCGCATCGTCGCGTCCGCGCTTCGTGATGTTGCCACTGATCTCCAGGAGACGATCCGCGAGCGTCTACAGCATCATTCACAATCCAAATGATCAATATTCACAGCCATCCACCTCTATACACACAGCGCTATACACGTACCGACTTGCCGTGGTCAATGTGGGCAACGATACTGAAGTTGCGCACGTGCTCCGGCTCGAAGGACTCGAGATGCTTCGTCACGTACGCGCCCAGCGTCGTTGGCGAAATGGCGCGTGCCTCCTCGTGGGCGGCTCTGGCGGCGTCTTCCGAGGACGATGAGAACGCGCGACTGTCAAGAGAGCCGACGCTGGCACCTGCGCTGCGCGTGTGCGCATACAGAGATGAGGACGGCAGGCTCCGTCCACGCAGCAGCGCCGCGCGGCGGCTTCCGTGGCGCAACAGCATTATTGGGCGTGAGCTGTCCGACGAAGGTGAGTGGTGTCCAAAGTGGAGAGGCGACCATCACTCTGGAAGGTAAATGGTGTGGAATACATCAATTCGCACAAGTCGCAGATTTTGTGGGATCCATGGTCCATTCACGGTCTCCAAGTTGCGTGATGAAGGACTTCTTTCCAGTGGAGTGGCTCCTCGTCCATTGGCCATCGCAGCCTTGCAACGCGGGATGCGTCATGGGATGAGTACCGACGGAGATGTTCGTGTCTGCGGCTCCACTCTGAGTCGATAGCACCAGAATAGCGCAACCCGCCATTTCAATGGGCCAGTTCTCGTGTATTTGTGGATTCAGAGCTCGCTCTGATGCTGAAGCTCTTGTCGAGACGATGGCTTGCGAGATAACTACTACCAGTGGAAGTGGGGCGTGGCGTGGCGTGGCCAGTACTGAGCTCTGGTGAGGCGCGGTGTCTCTCGCCTAATCGTCCGCTGGCAGGACGCGTCGGGTCCTCCAAGCGGCATGTACAACTCCGTGGCTGCCGGTAATGACCGACGCCCGTCCATCAGGCCTCGGAACGACGCAGCCACGACGCGTCTACAGCCACTACTCACGTCGGTGGAGGCCCTCGAGCGCACGCAGGTCGATGCCGTCATCATCCTGCAGCGATGGTGGAAGCACCACCGCCGCCACAACCACAAGAGCCTGGGAGATCTCGGCGAGCAGCTCCGCGTGTACGCGCAAACGCTCATCAAGACCAAGCGCCAGGCACGGATTCGAGCCAAGATCCGAGACATCGTAGTTCACGTTCTGTTCCTGTACGTGTACACGGTGAGCTGCCACCATGGCTACTCCCATGAGCGGCTCTATCGGCTGGTGTCAGCGACGACGCGCGAGTTTCAGCAGCGAGAGTTTACAACATCAGACACTTTGACTACCAAGACGTTCGACAGCATCTCGTCTCCGAGTGATCTCTACGCGTGGCTGGAGGGACCATTCACTTCTCTATCGTACGCGTCGAATTCCTCGTCAGCGTCGTTTCTGCTGACCAACCGAGTCGTTGGCGGCATCAGAATCGGCCAGCTACGAGCTCAGCAGATCAACTGCACCGCGCGTGTGGCCGACTACTTTCCAACAGCGATGGTTGACGACACAAATGCCTCTCACGTCGAAGATCTCTACTGCTACGGTTCAGAACAAGGAGCATTCAGCACGGACGACGAGCTGACGGAGTCGATCAGAGGCTTGTTCCCCTACTCCGGACTCAACGGCACCGATACAACATCAGAACGAGGCGAGATCTTCTCATCAATGACGAGTTCCAGCACGCAGACGCTACCCGCACCAGCGTATTCGGTTGTTCTGCCCCGCGCCAACGCCTTAAATGCCTCTGCTATCCTCCAGTGGCTCGACAGCAACGCGTTCATCGACCTCCACACGCGAGCAGTGATGATCGACCTCAACCTATTCAACGTCATGCTTCGGTACGTCGTCGCGCTGCGCTTCCTGATAGAATTCCCGCCGTCGGGCAGTGCGATCCCCTCGCTCCACGTGAGCACGGCGCCGCTCACCAAGTCGTTCTTGGTCTCCACACAGGACGTGTGGTGGACGATCTGCAACCTCACGGCGCTGCTCTTCTACCTGTATTTCCTAGTCTCTGAAGTCGCGCTGCAGACCAACCGACGGCGACGACGACTCAAGATCACCAAGGGCAAAGCGTTACGCTGGTCCAGTCGCAATGGATCCATGTTCAGGCTTCTGAGCCTCGCTTTATACTTCTCCGTGTGGCTGCTTCGCCTGTTTACACTGCTGAAACTTCCAGCGAAGTTCCCGCTCGCCAACTCAGGCAGCGAGTACATCCGACTGAGGCCGTTTGCGGAGGCCTTCCGCGTCTCACAGTATCTCCTGGGCGTGAACACGTGCCTCTGCTGGTGGATTCTTCTGCTGCTTCTCCGTGTGCTCACCCACGTCGACCTCTTCATCCGGACGATCGAACACGCCAGGTCAAGACTGCTCACTCTACTGCTGTGTCTCGCACTGCTACTCTACGGCTACGCGAGCGCGTTTCTCGTCGTCGTCGGGGCCGAGTCCCCACGCTTCCGTTCCATCCCGCAGGCGATGGCAACGCTGCTGCTTCTGCTCTTTGGCTCAGCCAATGTGGAGACCACGACCAGCTACTCGACCATGGAGATGCTGTTGTTCGCGTGCTTCCTGCTGCTGAACGTGTTCATCATCTCGAATCTGTTCCTTGTGGTCGTGTTCGACGCCTATCGCCGTGCCAGCGACGACGTCGAGACGCTCCAGAACGGCAACGACCAGTTCAACTTACCACTGGAGACCTGGTACTACTGCTCAGCCGTGCTAGCACAACTAGCAGAACACCTACGGACCGCGTATGAGTACTTGTGCCCCGAGCGGTTCAAAGTAGACAAGGCCAAGCGCCTTTCCGTCGTGCGCGTGATCTCGAGTTCCAAGGTCCTGACCAAAAGCAAGCAGATCCTGGCCGAACAAGTCGACGCGCTGACCGATTTGGGTGATAAACTCGCTCGAAATGTAGCTGCCGGACTCGGAGAAGGAGACCGAGACCTGCTGATAGAAGAAGACGGCTCAGGAGATAGTGGCCAATCAGGCTTTGGGGCTCGACGGAGGAGACCAGGACGAGAAGACGGCGGCTCCGAGCTATCGACCAAGCTTTTGCAGGGCATGCTGCTCCAGTTGGCGATCCAAAACGACAATCTACAACGAGCAATGGAGGAAATGCGGCGGGAGATGAAGCAAAATGGCGATTTGACGGAAGGCAACGGCAGCAGTTCGGGCTTGAACACGGGCAGACCGACGAGCCGCACGGCTTCCAATCCGCAGTTGCGAACCCACACGATTGCCCCGAATCGGCCCACTCACAACGAAGACGATGACGACGATGACGATGGTATCGAAGAAGACGACTTGCAGCCATTTAGTTAATAGATAGAGAGACTCGAGGCCAACTTGTAAAATACAATCGATTCAGAATTCAAAAAGCGCAAACTTAATCGGAGCGGCGAGTGGGGAGTCACCACCATTACCGCGAGGGGCAAATAGAGAGTCTAGGTAAACCTACGCACGATCAGCACGACTTACTGCGGCGGTGGGTCCTTCTTCTGGCTCTGGAATGTAGTGAATGTGATGGATCGTCGCTTGGGCACCTTCTCCTTCGGCATGCTCTCACGCGTGGCCGCAGGAAGTCCGACTTCGATGTCGTCGACGCTTCGGCGATGTGGCTGACGACCGCTGGCAACGGAGCCGTCCGGACTGCAAAACCAAGCACCATCATACACAATTGGTTAGCCCTTTGAACAAAAAAACACTACGAGAACGGCAGATTAACGTACCCAAAATTGCGTGCGGATGGCCGCCGTGAGAGAAGCATCCGCTGAGGGCCGTTCTGAAAGCCCAGACCGTCGAGGATCTCGGAAAAGCACATCGTCGCCGACATGTCGAGGTAGTTGTCGATCACGTGCCGGCTCACCACATCCTCCGATCCGTCGCCACCGTCCTGGTTCTCGTCGTCGCCTTCCGAGTCTTCTGTCGTGCTCTGCTCGCTTTCGTTTTCGTTGATTGTCGGCATGGTAGAAGGATCCAGGCGAGGCGGTGATTCGGCCTTGACTGGAACCTCCAGCACGGTCGCCAGTGGAGCACCCTTTCCTGGACCGTCGAGCTTGAACTCCATCGACGCCGAGAAGCTCTTGCCACGGTCGATGGTGACTCGTCGCTTCATGCTCGCTTGAGCCACTGGACGACGCTGCGACAGCAAGTACACACCGAAGATCGTCGTTGTGATCCCCAATACGAACATACAGGCTTGCTGGACGGAGAACGTGCGGATCTCCTGGAAGTAGATCACGCCACCGAGCACACCGCTGATGATCCAGTACGCCTGGTAGATGGGCACGACCGAAAGCGCATCGTAGTGGAGAAGCCCGCAGTTCAGGAAGTGGATCTGGCACAGTAAGCACGTCACGAGCGCGAGAGCGATGAGGTATGTCTGGATGTGCGCGAAGCTGTCGTCACCGTGGAACGCCGCCTTCAAGAGCTCTGCTGTAGACTTCGCAAACAGAACCGACTGGCCGCCCATTGTGCCGGACAGTCCCGCGTACCCGATGAGCCGCATCTTGGCCCATACGACTGGCTGGCCGACCTGAATGAGACGGTGGCGGCGGCTCGTGAGGCTGAGCCTCTCCACGAACTGGATCATGAAGTAGTGGACAGCGACGCAGCAGATTACGACCACGAAGTACACGATCGTGAGCGGGTCCGTGTACAAGTGCATGAGCATCGACAGGTTGTACGACGGCGAAGAGTGAGACGCGAATACGACAGCGATCGTCGCGCCAGCAAAGATCACGAGGGTTGCCATGATATCCTTCTTGCTGAGCTTCTCCTTGTTGAAACACGGTGCCAGCATCTACAAAACATCAAACGCAAACATCAATCAGCCACCGCGTCGATCCATCAAACAGCGCTCCGTATCCAGGGTACGCACCATGTTCCAGACGAGTGTGAGAGCAGCGAGCGGCGCCAGTAGACTCTGTGGCGCGAGTCCGAAGGCCACGAAGTCCAGCAGTGATCCTGCGAGGATGAGCACGAAGCCGATGATCCAGAGTGGCAGTCTGTACGCCGGCAGCGGCTCCTTGTTCTGCTCGTGGGCGTTCAGTTCGTTCTGCTTGAGTGCACGCTTCTGCAGGTTGATGCCGACACTAGCGAGGAACGAAAACACCACCGCAATAGAGAAGCCGATGACCCAGGCTGTGCGCTTCGGGCCTTCGTAGGTTTCATCAAAGCACTTGCCGCCGTCCTCGATGCCCATGGCCACACGCTTGGATGTACCGCAGAACTTGTTCTGTGCGTTCTGCACGCTGGTCGCTTCTCCGCCTAGTGACGCGGAGCAGTTGCTGGACACCAAGCCACTGCAGCTACTCAAACAGAAGCTCTGTGGAGAGCCCATCTCGCACACGTTGAAGATCTTGGCGCACTGCACGTGGCGCATGGCGGTCGCACAGCCCGCCTCTGTCTTGCTGGAACCCAGCGACGTCTCGTTCAACAGCGTGAGGTAGTCGATCTTGGCCGTGGCGTCCATCGTCGTCCAGGAATCGCCCGAACGGCAGGCAGAATAACCCACGTAGTCGGCGCAGAATGGAATCTCGTGGGCCGGCGGCACGTCACACGCCGAGCACTCGACCAGCGCAGGCATCATGAGCTGTTCTTCGCTGTTGACGCTTTCATCCGGATCTGCTGCGGCCACTGTAGACGCCGTGGAAGCTGAGATAATCGCCAAAATACCCACGTAGAACGTGAGTCGCTTCGTGGAAAACACCGCGATCTTTGGCTTCAGTGAGTCATTTCGAGCCGGAAACGCGGCGTTGGACGCACCGCCACCACGTGGACACACGCGCGTAGCCTGTAGCTGCGTGTGCATCGCCATAGCCGCGAGGAAGCGTCGGGAAGCGCGGCGTTTGTCCGGCGGTTGTTACTCGTAGCCGGTGGGTTGGCCAGCTTTAGCGTTTCTTGCCGTTTGGCTCACTTTCCGCCTGAGGCAAAAAAGTCCGCGAAACTGTTGGAGAAAATGGTCGCACTGTGGAGGACCTGATTAGAGCGCCCTGAGTTGAGTGTGGTGCACACCAGGATCGTATCGAATTTGGGAGGGATGGAGCATTTTGAGGGGCCTTGTAAACGAGTGAGTACAGTACTTGGGTCTGATTGACACGCAGCCTGGTCGACATGGCTACATTTAGTCAGTGAAACGCGGGATTCGTCCGTTACTGACCGCGGCGACCTCTCCGTGGCATTTCGAAACGCCGACTTCACTTTTTTGGGTAGGGTCTCAGAAATCGGAGTTAGCGCCTCCATCATATTTGCCATGCTCTACAACGTCCAGGGCCAGGTGGACAGCATCCAATTCGAAATCGCCTTGATGAAAATGCAGTGTACTACCTTCTAGCGCTGTTTAGAGTCACTAGGCTACAAGTGGCAGGGAATACGGCCTGTCATGGCACCGGAAGACCAGACTACGCAGAGGACGACTCCAATCGACTCAAACTGTGGTTCTGACGAGGGTGATGGGTCCTGTACTGCTCATGAGCCATTCGCGGTGCTCGTTGCTCCATTGGACGCGATGCAGTGCGCATTTGTGCACAGCGCCTCCAATGCGGAATTTCCTTGTTTATATGATCCCCTACTGACATTACAGATGGTGAGCCCGATGTCTAATGAGATAGCATACGATGGAGCACGTACCGATGGCGTGGTGGCGACCAAGACGAACGTGCCTGCGTTCCTTGCTGTCGTAGAGGAACCACAGCGCATGGGTTGATGGGCTAGTCGCACGTGCCCAACCTCGCGAAGTAGACGTCGATTCCTTTCCCTCGCTGCGTCGTCTTGGACTGTCAGCCTCTTTTCCAACAGATCCACCGCCCTTTGAGCAGACTCGCGTCGATAGCAGACGACCGCAGGTCACACTGGACGCCTCATTGACGTATCACCGTCTCCACATCTGAGTTGATACGGCTTCGACGTCGTCTCGGCATGGATAACCCGCGTTCGAATCGTGACACTGTCTCGCTGTTGAAAAAACAACCGCGCTCTGGACCGCTGGGGTGTACTGGACAGTGGATCCGAAGTCGAGACGCTCGTCATTCTCGCCACCCTGAGGCTTCCACCACGCTGGATGTGGGTCATTCTGGAGAATGTGCTTGTTGGTGCTGCGTGCGTTGTGGAGAACCTTTGGCGCTTGGGGAGCAGTGCAGCTTCTGAGGGGCGATACACGGCAGTATCTTGCCGGCCTCAACTCGTGCTACCACACTTAGGCCTCTTCAGCTTCTTGTCGATCGCTCGACAACGCGTTTACCTCAACATCAGTCTCGTGATCGTACTCCACTCGACGTCGACGAGCCCATTCGTCACAGCCGATACAGGGAAGGGAAGCGAGCAGTTGGAGGAGAAGACGCCGTCGTTCGGTTCTTCGCGCCGAATACCTCGTAGTAGCTGACACGCCCTGTACGCTGCAGGCATCAAGTGCCGTCACTAGTGACCCGTCCGCCGTGAATGCGGTCGAAGAGAGGGGCCGGTCACGCTGAAGATCTCATGGCGATCGTGGAGTTTCAGTCACCTGCGACGTGTGACAACGTATAGCGCACTATTAAGGTAGCTTGCAGTACCACTGTGCCATCACTTCGGCGATCGAGAGGTTTCCGTTTGTCCCGCACACTCACTCCTTAGCGCAACATAACAATGGATTTCGCTCCAGTTTCATTGATGCAAGAAAATCTATGGCGCTCTCGTCAGCGTAATCTTGTTATGTTGCACGAAGACCAGCCGATTACTCCAAAGCTCGGGCGATGAGGAGCTCAACGGCTCCCAATAGAGCACCCCCTACCAATCGCACCAACCAAAAACACGGCGCGGCTCGCACGACCACTTCGCATATTCGACGGACGCTGCCCACGACACGGCTTCGCGGGCGCGCGTGCACACACAGGGCGAGTGGTATGGTCAAGCTCATGGCGAAGAAGTCCAAGGCACTGCCTGCGCACTCGCTGGAGGAGTGGCAGGCGCAGGCGCTGCAGCGCTACGGCTCGTCGTCGGCCGCGCAGTCGCTGCTCGTGACGCCGCACAATGCGGCGCTGCGGATCCAGTTGCGCTACCGCGTCTACAAGGAGAAGGTCCGCGCGCTGATCAAGAAGAGCTCTGTGAAGGATGAAGGCTCCAGCAGCTCCACGGACGCCGACACGGCGGCAGTCGTTGGATCGGTCAAGGCGGCGGTGCGTGAGCGAGGCGTCAAGGGATCCAGTGTCGCGTTGGCTGTCGCATATACGGCTCGCAAGGATCTCCATGGGGAAGTGGACGCGGCGCAACCGCTGATGCTGAAGACCACAGGCAACAAGACCTACGCGCCACCAGCGGAGACGCTGCGCTCGTCGATCCAGGAGGCCGCGACGCCGTCGAGCTGGGCCGGGTCCCACGACTGGAGTATGCCGTCGAAGGAGTTTGTCGCACTCTCAAGGGAAGATGACGACAATACGCGCAACGGCGCACCTGTCGAGACGGAGGAGGGAAATGACGTCACCAAGACCAAGGAGATGAAGGAGGAAGACGCACGCGCCGTCGTCGTGATGGAAGATACTCAAGAAGAGTCCATTCGTGACGACAAGTTTGTGAACATTATGCATCCGTCGTGGCTGCTGTCCACCATCGAGGAACGCTGTGGTGAAGCAGCCGCGTCGCTCGGTGCCCGTGGCCAGCACGGATCGCACAAGCAGCTCACGATGCTCGACATCCGCCACACGGTATTGGATCTGCTGTTCATCGCGCGATCCGGTAGCGGCGAGAACTTCCACGGACGTGCGCCGTCGACCATCTCGAAGCACCACGACAACCTCGTCCAGCGCCTCGCCAGTGAGAACAACGAGCTGGACGCCGAGACGCGTCGCCGCGTTCGTCGTATCTTCGAGTCGCTGCAGTCCGATATGTTCATGCCGGCGGTCCGCTGTCTCGGGTGGATGCTCACCAAGACGTGGCGTAAGCTGTTCAGCGGTCTCCACGTCGACGTCGAGTCTCTTCACCGCGTTCGCCAAGTGCTGGAGGCCTCGGGCAACGTCAGCGTCGTCTTCACGCCAACGCACGAGACGCACCTCGACTACCTGATCATCAGCTACCTGTGTTTCGCCTACGGCATCCCCCTTCCCCGCATCGCCGCCGGCAACAACCTGGATCTGCCAGTCATCGGCTCGTTCCTGCGCGCGAACGGCAGCTTCTTCATCCGCCGCTCGTTCAAGAACGACCAGCTTTACAAGGACGTGCTCCAGAACTACGTGCATGAGCTTTTGCACGACGGCAACCCGATCGAAGTGTTTATTGAAGGCGGCCGCTCGCGCCACGGCCGTGTGTGCAAGCCCAAGATGGGCTTCCTCTCTATGTTCCGTGACTACATGAACGGCGTGAAAAACGACGAGCTGAAGCACGCGGAAAATGGCCAGGAACCACACAAGGATCTGCTGCTCGTGCCCATCTCGCTCGACTACGACCGCGTGTTTGAAGTCGAAGAGTACGCGAACCAGCTCTTGGGCAAGCCGAAGGAGAAGGAGAGTCTCAAGGTCTTCTTCCAGTCGCTCTGGGACCTGATGTTCCTGCGATGCGGCCACAGCTACGTCCGCTTCGGCACGCCCGTGTCGATCAACGCCCACGAGTCGCTGAAGGAGACGGCCCACGACCTCGCCGTCCAGATGCAGTCCTGCGGAACGATCACGAGCACGGCGGTGGTGTCGGCACTGCTCATGTGGAAGCGTGAGTACGCCACGCGCGACATGCTGCTCGCGCGTGCAGAGTGGCTCGTGGCGGAGCTTGAAGTTCGTGGTGCGACCGTCGCGCATCTCCAGAGCGTCAGTGAGCTGGTGGACAACGCGCTGTCGGTTCTGGATGTCGAGGTGACGTCAACTGGCGTGATTCACTCCAAGGTCGCGTTCCCGACGCGTGCGCTGGAGCTCGGCTTCTACCGTAACCACTTGGTGCACGTGTTCCTTCCTGACATGGCGCTGCTCGGTGCCATCGATGCCCTCCGGCTCCAGTCGACGCCGGCTTCCAGCGTCGTGACCCTTGAGAAGAGTGAGGTGTTGGCGACGGCGTCGTTCGTGTGGAAGTTCCTGAACCACATCTGCCGTCACGAGCGCGTGGATCGAGCGCAGCACCTCGAGACGCTGGAGCTGCGCGTGCCTGAGCTGTCGCTGTCGGCGGATCACGTGCAACTGGATCTTCGCAAGTGGCGCGTCTCGCGCGTGGCTGGCTTTGCTCTATCATTGCACCGGTCGTTTGTCGACTCGCTTTTCCTGGCGACGCTCGCGACCTGGAGTTTGGTGGAAGGTGGTGAATCCCAGTCGTCTCCTGTCCGTCTGGAGCGCGACATGCTCCGCCTGGCTCAGCTCCTGGCGCGAGAGCTTTTCGTCGACCGCTCGATCTCGCACGCGGAAGCGTTCTGCAGCGAGAGCATCAAGCAGGCGTTCGAGTTCCTCCACGAGATCGGCGTCGTGAGCTTCGCGTCGTGTGAGACCACGGGTGCCCGCCAGTACAAACTGGCCGCTACAGTCGATCGTCAGGAGCTGATCAAACTTCAAGACCGCGTGAACGCTCTGCGGAAACCGAGGTCGTTCCTCTACCGAGAAGACCAGCCAGCAGCTCCCTTGACCGAAGAGGAGACCGTGACGCTTGTGAGCCGGGCTCTGGAGGAGTCCCAGCAACTGGCGCAGCGAGGCCGCGCACGCGGAGGCGTGTACGCTACGTGGATGTCTCACTAGCGTGCCAAACCAAACTCTACGCTGTGTGGAGCCACGCAACGTCCGTAACTTAATCCATGTCGAACGTGGCTGTTTCTCGCTCTGTGTCTGTCTTCCTTCCACTCACACGTCGTGCTTTCGTCTTGGTTTCTTGCGCGACGCCCACCGCGAGCTCTGGCGCATGATACCGAGAGAGCCCCGCTTCTCCCTCGCGGATGCAGGACGCCACTGCATGTGGCTACTGAGCATCAAGTCCTCGTGAAAAACAAGAAAGTGCGTCGCAAATGCTTGAACTAGCCGCTGTTTGATGGCTGTGATCCTGGCGCCAGCGACGCGGCGAGTGGCCACGCACGGCAGGTGGTCTCACTGCAGCTGGCGGACTCGCCGTGACAAGTCCACCTATGTGCCTGTCGATAGAGACACCGAGTTGGTATTTCCCGGTTTGCTTAGTGGAAAGAGGCGTAATCATAACGTATAGGAGTCCTTAAAGTCAGGTATCTGGACGTTACGACGAGACGTTTGCGACTTGAAGTGCCGGTCTCTTGCCGAGCGCGATCATCAAGTTCTGTACCACAGTGTCTCCGCACATTTGGCGTTCATGAGCGAGCACAGTGCGCATTTGCCGCAAACACCACCCGTATTCTGAAGAGTGGATTGCGTCCTGACCGGACCGGACTGGACTGCAGCACTCCATTGAATCCCAAGAGACTTCTTAATGAGGAATGCCTGCACTTCAAACACGTGCGAAGAAGCATGCACGCAGCGAGGCGAGGAATCTATCAGAGCAGCGAATGGTGTGGACAGTGCGAATACAGTACCCGGATACCTCATCAGCAGTGCTGACAGCCCACGTCGCTGAATTCGATTCGATGTGTTGCACGAGGTCCTCACCGAAGACCTCTGATCATAGGGACCAAATCCACCAGCTCTCTGTGAATTGCAGCGTCTGTCGAGCCATACTCTTGCTGTTCGATTTGACTGACCAAATAGAAACCCCGTTGAGAAAGTTTGCCAGTTTGTAATCTGGGTGAAATGGCCCAGTTGTCTGCCCTCGTAAATCGAAAGGGTGAGTTTGGCCGACTGGGCGGACATAGCCAACGCAGCCAGCCATGATGCCACAAACCTCTATCTTTGCATCTTTCTACAAGAACATCAGATTTGTTTCGCTACAGTGCTGTTTTAAGAACCTTTAATAAATCATATGTTGATATTCCGCCGGCGGATCCGCTTCCTGCAGACAGCCAGCCGTTTCACAGACGCCTCAAGTGAAGCGCCCTTTCTTTGTCGTCGGCTCGGGATCTCCGGGTCTGGCTGTCCAATCGAATGGGTCTTTTGCTTCCTGCAGCCAGAAGCGGCTCTGGTCCAACTTGGTTGTTGAGCTCCTGGACAGTCCGTGGCCTGTTCTGGACCGGCCACTGACTCTCTTTGAAAGCCTCGGGCGGTCTCCCCTCCAGTTCTCTGCTTCCGCTTCCTCGTGGTCCACAATCCTAAACGAAAGCCGCTCGCGTCGTCGGGTTTGCTTGCTGCTGGAGTTCCTTTCTCTCACTGTCTCTTCCTCCGCGTCTCACCCACGTTCACTAGCTGAAGCAAGCAAGCAAGGAAACACGCCATGGCGCCGACACCGCACCACAAACCGACCACGCTGTACGTGGACGAAGCGACGCTGTCTGCGATCCACCCAGGCGTGGACGCCATGCTGCAGTCGCCAGGCGATCACATGCGCTACAACCAGTACCAGGACATGCAACACCAGCAGCAGTCGCACCACCACCACCCGCAGTACGCGCCGTCGCGGTCCATGACGTCGTCAAGCGGACAGCTCAGCAACCACACGCAGCAGACCAACGCCAAGCTCGCGGCATTCGACGTGCTTGATGTGAAGAACCCGATGATCGTCAACCAGTGCACGCTCAGCTGGCAGAACGTGTCGTTCACGGTTCAGGCCAAGCGCTCGTCGTCTCGCAGCAACTCGGGCGAGCGTCGTATCCTCAAGAACATCACGGGCCGTTCGGCTCCAGGCGAGCTCACGGCGATCATTGGTCCGTCCGGTGCTGGTAAGACGACGCTGCTGGATATCCTGGCCGACCGCAGCGATGGCACAGGCCGCGTGGAAGGCTCAGTGGAAGTCAACGGCCGCCCTCGCGACCCGCAGACGTTTTCGGCCATGATGAACTACGTCGCTCAGGAGATGTCGTTCCTCGGTTCGTTCACGGTGCTTGAGACGCTGCAGATGGCTGCCGGGCTCAGTCTGCCCAACCACATCCCGCGCGTCACGCGTGAGATGCGTGTCCAGGACGTGATCGAAGACATGGGTCTCCGCAACTGCGCGCGTACGCGTGTGGGCGACATCTTCCACAAGGGAATCTCCAACGGCCAGCGCAAGCGGCTGAGCATCGCCGTCGAGCTGCTCTCGAACCCTTCGATCCTGATCCTCGACGAGCCGACCTCGGGTCTGGACTCGTCGTCGGCGCAGCGCGTCATGGAACATCTCGTGAAGCTGTGCAAGGAAGGCAAGAACGTGGTGTGTACGATCCACCAGCCGTCGTCGGCCATCTACGAGATGTTCACGAACGTGATGATCTTGTCGACTGGCGAGATGATGTACTTTGGCCCGACGGCCAGCACGCTCGCCCACTTCTTCAGCATGGGCTACGTGTGTCCGATGTACTCGAACCCGGCCGAGTACTTCTGCCAACTCGTGAACAAGGACTTCCACGACCACTTGAAGATGGAGCCGTTCGTGGCGTCGTGGGAGCAGAGTGTCGAAGCCAGCAAGCTCAAGCTCGCCATCACGTCGGACCGCTCGCGTCCGGACATGACCAACCAGGAGATCCTCAAGGCCTTCACGCCGTCGGCGTGGAACCAGTTCGTCGTGCTGCTGCGTCGCAACTGGCTCAACAACCTGCGGAACCCGGGTGTGTTCTGGATCCGCGTGTTCATGTACGTCATGCTGTCGTTCATGGTCGGCACCATGTACCTGAGCTCCAACAGCTCGATCACGACCTCGTCCATCGTGCCGCTGCTGTTCTACGTCCAGGCCTTCTTGGTGTTCATGTCGGTCGCCGCGCTGCCCAGTTTCATCGAACAGCGAGCCGTGTTCCAGCGAGAACGCATGAACAACTCGCTGCACTTGCTCAGCTTCACGATGGCCAACTTCATCGCCGCGATCCCGGGCATCGCGTTCATCGCTGTGCTGTCTACTGCCATCGTCGTGTACGCGGCGGGCGTCCACTCGTTCGGCAGCTTCTTCCTCAACTTGTTCCTGTCGCTGGTCGTCGCCGAGTCGTTCATGCATGTGATCGGCGCCGCTGTGCCTCATTACATCATCGGCATCGCCTTGGGCGCCGGTATGTTCGGTATGTTCATGCTGTGCGAGGGCTTCATGGTGCCCTTCAGCAGCATCCCCAAGTACTGGATCTGGGGCTACTACCTGGCGTTCCACACGTACAGCTTCGAGTCGTTCATGTACAACCACTTCTCGCAGAACAACGACGACGAGTCGTGGGCCGTGCTCAAGGCCTACGACATGGAGGACGTCAACGTCACCAAGAACATGCTAATCCTCGTGGGCTACGCCGCCGTGCTGCAAGTGCTCTTCATTATCGTGCTCTACCTGCGCTACCGCCGTCGCTGAATGGAAAGCCTGGGCATCTTGAGCCACAGTCGTGTAAATGTGGAAGTGAGTAGTGTGTTTTGAAGTGAATTTTGCACATTTTTGTGGTTGATTTTTTTTGGATTGAAAGTCTCAATAGACCACTAAAGCATTTACGCAGCATTAGATCACATTCATGTCTGCGGTCACAATGTGTACTTAGTGTGTTTTTACCGTGTCGATGTCGATCCAGAGACCAACATCGAGGAATATCCGGCTTTCGAGAGAAAACGTTGTT
>JAADXB010000103.1:0-25546 GCA_023337495.1 Pythium diclinum | reverse complement strand
CAGCCGCGTGATGTCCTTGCGCGCCGTGTTGACACGCTTGGTGAACCACACTTCGATCTCCTGCGCCGAGACGATCGGCTTTTCCTTGGCGATCCACTCGAATGGCGGCGCACCAGCAAGCAGCGAGTAGCGGAACTTGACATAGCAGTTCTTCTCGATCCACTGGGCCACTGGCTCGTACTCGGACTCAGTCAGGGTCGAGATGCCATCCTGAACCAATATAAACGGTTAGTCATATACGAAGCCAGTCAATAGTAGTAGTAGACTAGGAGGACGTACCGCCTTGAGCTTGGACGTGATGCACTGGGCGAAGGAGCCGTAGTGGAAGTCGACAATCTGCTTGAGCAACGCGACGGCGACCGGGTCGCTGCCCTGGACAGCGGCGTCGCGTGCCATCGTGTGAAGGTGCTCGATGTACTGCTGCCACTCGCTTGTGTCAACAGACTCAGACTTGTCCAAGTCGAGAGCCCAGAGCGGCGGCACATCAGGCGACGCTGGGCTGAACGGCCACTCCAGCGCCTCTGAATCCGGGATGTCAGGAAGCGAGACTGGGTAGGCGGCAGGGTCGACCACAATATCAAGCGGATCAACAATTGGAGGGGTGACATCCGTGGGCTCTTCTGGCGATGGGACGCCAGGCGTGATGTCGCCAGTGTCCGTCTCCGTGCCCTCACTCGTCGACGGCTCCTCCTCCTGTGGGGCTGGCACGCCAGGCGTGACGCCGCCAGTGTCGGTGTCTTCTGGTGGGTAGACGTCTCCAGTCGGCTCCTGCGGCGTTTCATAGTGGCGTGGTGGCTCGTCGTCGGTCTCACCTTGGCTTGGAGGGATGACATCGGTGGTACCTTCATCAGTGGACGGCAGTTCCTCCTCTGGCGCAGGCACGCCTGGCATAAAGTAGCCGTCGTCCTTCTCTTCTGGCGGGGTGAAGTCGCCGGTATACGTCTCTGGTGGCGGCTCGGTGATCTGCTGCGGTTGCTCAGGGTAGTCAACCTTGTCGTCGATGGGCACAGGAACCGTCTCCGGTGCTGTCGTCGTCGTCGGGCTGATCAGTGGGCTCACTTGCGTAGTAGCCGAGGACGCGTCATTGTCCACAGGCGCCGAGTACGGAGCCGGCGTCACTTCAATGATCGGCGCAGCGAGCTGCGCAGGCGAGGCTGTGGTGGCGACTGGAGTCACTAGAGGAGCCGTGGTGATCTCCGGTGTGGTCTGCTTGTCAACGGCATCTTCCGCAGCATCTTCCTGTTGGTCCTCCTTGTTGGTATCGGCATAGCCCTCCTCCTCGTCGTTGTCGACAAGCGAGAAGTAGTCCTCCGGAATGTTCACCGTCGTCAACACCGTGAACACTGGTGGCACGACGCTCTTGATGATACAGTCCTTGATCTCCTGCAGCGCCGTCTCCACTTGGGTACGCGTCTTCCTCTCGAGCACCTTCTGCTTGGCCAGACATGCCTTGGCACCGTCGTAGAAGTCATCGATCTTTTCGGCGGCCGCGTTGTCTTCCTTCGTGGTCGAGTAAAAATTCTTGACAGCCTTCTTGTCGCGAGCTTCGGTCTTATCCCAGTAGCTGTAGATACGGTAGAGACGGATCTTCTTGGTCTTGGAGTTGGTGCCGAGCTGGCTCCACGTCGGCACGATGTCGTAGTCCAGCGAGATCTGCTTCATGGGCGGAGCAGGAGTCGGAGCAGGCGTGGCTTCCTTAAGGTCGGCCTCTTCGTCGCTTGCGATCGCCTTGCTGAAGTCCAACACCAACGGTGCGTCGTAGTTGGTCGGCAAGTTGACCGTCTTGAGCACCGTGAAGGTCAGCGGCGTGGCGATCTTGGTGATGCAGTCCTTGATCTCCTGGAGTCCCTGGTCGATTTCCGAGCGAGTCTTGCGCGTGGTCTCGGCCTGTTTCTTCATGCAGTCTTCAGCATCATCGTAGAAGTCCTTGACCTTCTTCACCGCAGCGTCGTCGTTCTTCTCCGCCACGTAAAAGGGTGCCACAGCCTTCTTGTCTCGGGTCTCAGCCACCGCCCAGTAGGACTTGAGACGTTCAAGTTTGATCTTGTACGAGTCGGCGTTCGTGCCCAAGTCGTCCCACGTCGGCAACGCCGTGTCGAGCGAGATCTGCTTGCCGTACTCCTTCAAGTCGGCGTCCTCGTCGTCCTTGATTGCAGAGCTGTAGTCCACAGTGACTGGCTTGTTGTAGTTCGATGGCAACGTAGTGATACGAACCACAGTGAACACAGGCGGAGTCACCGACTTGGTGATGCAGTTCTTGATCTGACCAAGAGCCGTGTTGATCTCGGACTGCGTCTTGCGTTCCGTCGTCGATTGCTTGTTGAGACACTTCTCCGCACCGTTGTAGAAGGCCTCGACCTTGTCCTCAGCAGCGTTCTTGTCCGCAGTCTTGCTGTAGAACGACCTGGCCGCACTGATATCGCGTTCCTCCGTCTCCTTCCAGTACGAGGACACACGAGCAAGCTTGATCTTGTAGGTGTTGGCACTGGTGCCCAAGTCGTCCCAGGTCGGCACGATGTCCGAGTCGAGCGAGATGTCCTTGGGCGCCTCGTACAGATCATCCTCTTCGTCTTCCTTGATAGCCTTGCTGTAGTCTACGACCAGTGGCGAGTCGTAGTTCGAAGGCAGCTTCACCGTCTTGACGACCGTGAAGGTCAACGGCGAGGCCTTCTTGGAGATGCAGTCCTTGATCTCCTTGAGTCCCTGATCGATTTCCGAGCGAGTCTTGCGCGTGGTCTCGGCCTGTTTCTTCATGCAGTCTTCAGCGTCATCGTAGAAGTCTTTGACCTTGTTGACGGCAGCGTCTTCGTTCTTGTCGGCTGCGTAGAACGAATCCGCGGCCTTCTTGTCTCGGGTCTCAGCTGCCGCCCAGTACGACTTGAGACGTTCAAGCTTGATCTTGTACGAGTCGGCGTTCGTGCCCAGGTCGTCCCACGTAGGCAGCGACGTGTCGAGCGAGATCGACTTGGAGTACTCCTTCAAGTCGGCGTCCTCGTCCGTCTTGGTGGCGTCCGAGTAGTCAACAGTCACCGAGGAAGGGTAGCCCTTGGGGAAGTTCACCGTCGATGCCACGTTGAAGACAGGCGTCTTGACGTTCTTGATACATTCCTTGATCTGACCGAGAGCCGTGTTGATATCCGACTCCAACTTGCGGTCCGTGGTCGATTGCTTCCCGAGACACTTCTCCGCACCATCGTAGAACGCCTGGACCTTGTCCTCTGCCGAGTTCTTGTCCGAGCTCTTGCTGTAGAGAGACCTGGCCGCACTCACGTCGCGTTCCTCTGCCTCCTTCCAGTAGGCAGTAACACGTCCAAGCTTGATCTTGTACGAGTTGGGATTGGTTCCCAACTGGCTCCACGTTGGCACGATATTGGTGTCGAGCGTGAGATCTTTGGTCTGCGATTGCGTGGCCTTGGCCGACACTCCGCCGACAAAGGCGACGCCCACAGCTACGGTGAGCGGGTTGAACACCTTCATAGATCCGACGCGTCGATGCGAAGAAGACCTTGCACGTTGCGAGCCGATTCACGAATGGCATGTTACTGAGAACGTGACCCACAGATCTATCCGGACATCGTAGAAGGAATCGCCACGATCCATAGACAGAGAGAGGAGGCAAATTGACGGTGGAGACGCGCGCGACTGGACGAGGCGCCAATCATAAGCTCTGCCATGCCAGCGCAGTGTAATGTGCGGTGCGCAATGCGCGAGAACAGTCACAGGGTCGTGGAGAGCCGCCTTCCGCTGTCGACTGTGCGTCTTTTCGTGAGAAAGATCGCAAACCAATCTTCGGGACATGAGGGATTTATCCCTACTATGGATACTTCAACTAGGGAAATAGGTACATTTATGTGGTCCACTTCGGATATTGGTGGATACTTCTTGCGCGGCATGCGCTTCCTCTTCCGTCGATCAAGTGCACTGATGTTGTTGTGCTCCATAGCGACGAGGGTATGTGGGTATGGCCGCCAAAGAACGGGGAGGTCATTGAAGCCAACGCGCAACCACCAAGTCATCTGCAGGAGCTTTATGAAAGTACGGATCAAGTGGAGAGTGCTGTCGCTGGTCGCACCATTTCAAATGACGTCAACAGACAGCACCTGTCAATGACTGAACAGCTTTCAAAGCGGATTCAAATGACAAGAGCGAATGCACCGAGGCAATCTTGAACGTGACGTCTTGTCAAAGGAGAACCTGCACTACATCTAGCGTTGCAGATAACGAGACCCTCACTGCATTTTGCCATGCTAGAGATTGAACACAGAAGTATACAGGCCCGGACTGACGCCAACCGTCGTGGGCTATACCGGAACGGATATCGGATACATCGGCGACTTCCGTGTCTGTTCACACGAAAAGATCGCAAATGGCCTGCAAATGCACGAGGGACACATCCCAAATTCGTGATATGGCTACAGTAAAGAATCCTGTTCACTTCCATTCACTTTCGCTGTCGCTGTCGCTGCCATTGGATTTGTCGCTGGTGTCGGAATCGTACGCCGTCATATTGCGGCGCTCGAGGATGCGAGCGATGGAGCTGGCGAATGGTGCGCTGATGTGGGGAGTCGACTGAGAGCGCTGGCCAGTGCGCGTCACTGGCTCACGAGGCGGTGGAGGGCCGACGGGACGGAGTTGTTGCTGCCAGCCACAAACAAAACAGTCAGTACATCAATGCAAATCTACACGAAGCAAGCAGAGGCTACCTACCGCTCGGATCTGCTGGAGGAGATTCATACGCGGAGAGAGAAGACCTCCTGGTGGTGGGGGCGGTGGAGGAGGCTGCTCCTCGTCGGTTTGATCAGGGTCTCGGACATGGTGCAGCTCGGATCTCTTCGACTGCAGCTCCTGAAGCAAGCTCGGCATTCGGACCATGACTGGCATTTGCCGTTTCTCCACTGATTGTGGTGGTAGAGGAGGAGGGGAAGGAGGCGGAGGTGGCACGAATGATCCTCTACGGCTGGGTCCACAGTGGTCTGTGCTGCCCGTTGGCTCGGGAGGTGGTGGCGTTGGAAGAAAGTCATCGACATCTTCATACTCTTGCGAGTATGGCGCGTAAGGAGCTGGAGGCGGCGGCGGTGGAGGCGGTTGTCCCGTTGTCCAGGAATCTTCCTCTTCGTAATCCTCGTCTTCGCACATGAGACCTTGCGATGGTGGCGGTGGTGGAGGAGGAGGAACCCCGTTCTCGTGCGGATCGTAATACGATAACCCCTGATCCGCAAAGACCGCGGGCTCATCCAGCTGGCTTGTGAACGTCGGCACTCCTCCATACACGGGGCTATTTGCCTGTTGGGTGCTGTACTCGTCCTCCAGGGCGTCACCTGGGTCCTCAATCTCTTGCATGAATGCCCCTGAATACACGGGCATCTCGTTGTTTTTCGAGACCGACCCTGGCGCTTTGAACTCGATGCCGTCTTCCTTCGATGGTGAGACCGCCACAGGTGATCCAGGCTGGATCTCGCCGCTGTTTGCCTTCATTTCTTCCTCGTTTTCCTTGACAATCGACAGACTCTTCCTCGTGAGCGATCGCCGCTTTTTCTTTTCGTCATGGGACGATAGTGCAGGAGGCAGTTGCTTGTCTCGAGGCGTTGGTGGCTTGAGCAGCTCCTTGCCTTCGCCCGTGCCGTAGCGCTCTTTCCACGAGCGGATATTCAAAAACTTCATCTTCTGCTGGATCGCTAGCCGCTCCTTCTCACTCTCCCCGGTGTCGGTCTCCGCTACTACGGCTTGGACTTGGATGTTTCCATCTTCATTCTGGTTGGAACTAGTCGCAACCGGACTTGCCATCCCTGCCAGTACGAGGCTCTTACGCTGTTCCTTTCGGTGGCGACGCCGCTCTTCCCTCTGCTCTTGCGCGTGCTGCTGCCTGAACGTCTCGCGTTGCATCCAGTCTTCCTTGAAGAACTCTGGATTGCTGTACTTCTTGCGGTACTGCGAGATATCCGGACAAAACTCAGCGAGAACTTCAAACGGTGGCAGTGGTTCGCAGCGATCGTACGCCGCCTGCGTCGGTTTGGACATCGCGTGCGGCTGTGCCATGAAGCTGAGCTCTGGCACGTGGAGCACGCGGTCCGATACCTCCTCTGTTGGAAGCCTTTGCTTGGCAGAGACATTGCCGTCCAAAACTACGGCTGCGAGTGTGTCTACACGATCCACGAGGCCCCCGAACCGCTCGCTGAGACGGTCGCTGTCTGCACGCAGCTCTGTGAAGATGTCCAGCGCATGCGCGGCGACTTGAGCTGCTCAGCAGCACACAGATAATCAGACAAACGAGCAGCTACAGGACGAAATGAAAGGATACGAACCGATCTGGTCGATGACACTGGCGACGCTGTTGGCATGAGCTCGTCGTAGGATGTCCTCTGGAGTCAGCGGTGGCGTTTGCTGACTCTGCTGACCTATTTGCTGGTCAGCAACACCCGCGGCAGCCTGTGTCCCCGCATAGCGAGGCACGACACGAGTCACCATCGCCCTTATGGGCTTCACTTCTTCCCAAGTGTGACCCAAAGGCGACGCTTCGAGACCTATCGACGAGGATAGATTGGGGATCTTAGCAAGTGTATTAGGCGACCGAGAGGTCGTCGTTAAAGTAGATATAGAGGCTCGGCTTGTACGTGTGCTCGTCCATGTCAAGCTTCTCAAAGAGCGGCGTCTCGTCGGCAATGCCGTTCTCTTCGAGCGTCAAGTTCATCTGCAGCGGTACAAAGTCGTCGTCGTCCAGATACTTCCACGTGTAGCTCTTGGCGTGGGCGTTGTAGTTTAAGTACCGCGCCTGGATGTCGTCGATGGTCTCTTCACAGCACACTTGCAGTGCGTGGCGCTGCTGCGTGAGCACGTTCACAATCTCGATCCAGCGCGCGCGCTTCGTGAGGAAGCCCACAACGTACTGTGGGTCGCGCCACCACGGCGTGAGGTCCGCAGTGTTCCACGTCGACGTTGGCTCAGGAGGCGCGACGTGGAGGAAGCGGCCGTGAGGAAGGAACGGCAGCTCCACGTTGCTTTCGGGATCAACGTGCCTGACCACCTAATACAACAATGCAAAAAGCAACAGGCTGAGTACCAACGATGGAATAGAGCAGAAGGAACTAGCATACCTCAAGCGTGTCTGGGTCAAACCAGTGCGAGATATCTTCGCCTGCGTGCTGGACCAGCGGCTGCGTCAAGATACCTGCACATCAAACAGGCCTCACTGTGAGAAAGGCCGCCGTTCAATGCTGTGGCTCGTATGTTAGCTGACAGCTACGAGGAGACCGTGGGCTTCCGTTACCTCGGTTCCGGACGATGAGATCGGATATGTCGAGCACGCGGTGGTGGATAGCCACCCAGCAGTCCTGTAAACCAATCAAACACCATGAAGACGCACTCGTCAGCCCTTGCTGGAGCATCCTAATGCAGTTGAGAGGCCAGTGGATGGACCTCGGCGCGGTTGTGGATAGCGACTTCCTGGGCTGTGTAGTATCGTGTTACGCGTGGCTCTTTAGACGGCGCAGCCTCCACAGGCGTCTCCTCTGGCCGCGCTTCTGGATCTTCGTCCGCCATCGTCTATCGTGTCACTCTCCTCGCTACAGCAGCGCCGCCGTCCGCGTTGATGCGCTGTAAGTGAGACCTCTGTGGGATCATTGTGAAGCCATTTGCCAAATCTGGAGAGCTCATGAAACGACGTGTCCCTAATTTAGGCAACAAACAAGGGACACACACAACAGCAACATTTCCGTAATTTTCGACAATAGATTTCAAACCATACCGGTTCTTAACTGAAATGAATTGGTTTGGACTTTCAAAATCGTGGTGTGGTGCCATCCAGGAAACGTGAAGAAGAAAGCGCGAAAACGCATCATGTCGACGCCCCCGTCGCGGTATTCGACGCCCGCTGGAGGGATGCAGGCGTCCCGAGCCAAGGAACGAGCGCCTCGAAGCGCTAGCTATGCGCCTGGCTCATCTACTGCAGCAAGCGCGCGCTCAGGAAGTGGCGTGGACGAGTTTTTATCGCCAGTGTCCAAGTTGAACCGATCGAAAGAGAATGCCTTGAAAGAACAGGAAGAACGCATGAAGACCATCGCGGACGAGCGCGCGCAGCGGCTGGCGAGTAAGAGCGGCTCGCGCATGTCCACTCCGGCAGCTCCGACGTCCCAGAACAGCGTGAAGCGGAAGTTAACCGAGCTTGAGGCTGCTGCTGCCGCAGCGTCGGCCGCAAGTACACAGCGTTCATCTTTGTCTGTAGAGAAAGCCAAGAAGAGCCGCACGCTGTCACCACCGCGTAAGCCTTCGGGAGGCGCAGGGTACACGGTGACGTCGAGTGCGACTGCGAGTTCGCGTCGCGTGACGATGCACGGCGGCGAGACCGTGCGGTCGGAGATGAAGAGCTCTTCGACCAAGAGCTCGTCGTCTCTCTCAGCGGCGGCGCTTAGACGCCACGACCAGCGCCACAGCTACGGAGGAGATCTGAACGACCGCGTGTCGGCTGCCGCGGCTTCGGATGCATCGGAGAGGTACTTGGCGTATGAGAAGCAAGCGGACCACATGCGAGCGGCGCAATACACTCCTACGACGGCGGCTCTGCCAGCCACACCGCCACAGAGCCACCGGTCTACATCCGCTGGAGCCCAGGGGCTTTTCGCGCGTCACGCGGTGAGTCGATGCGGCTATGGAGGTTATGTAGCTGTTGGATTGATAGTTTTAACTGTGTTGCTGTGGTTACTAGGATCGGTCTGTGCAGAAGACTCCTCCAGAAAGCACGACGTCGTCACCGTTCAAGTTCCCTGGCTACGAGAGCTCGGCTGCGTCGTCGACTCATGGAAGTCCGCTTCCGATCATCCACACGCCGACGCACGTGGGGCCCAACGCGTCGCCTGTGCAGCTCGTTCCGCGTGGCGACGATGGCATGGTGGATCTGGATCGCGTGTCGACGGTCTCACAGCTTGAAACGGTGGAGGGAGACGACATTTTGTCGGCGATGATGACGATGATGACGCCGCGCGTTGGCCGCCACTTCCCGTCGGAGCAGGCGCGGACGGCGAGTGAAGAGAAGGAGATTCAGTTCTTGCGGCGACGACGCCTCGCGCGCAAGTCGATCGACGCGAACGCTCCAGTGGTCACGAAGAATCTGCTCAAGACGTCGTGGGAGTTCGACCAAGTGCTGGAGCCAGTTACGTCGCCGTCGACTGGCGCGATTCGTCGGCGGATCGTGTCCAAGGAAGCCCAGCAAGCACGAGATGACGCGGAGAACGCCAAGGCCGAGGCAGCAGAGAACGACGCGCTGATTGATGATGATGACGATGATGATGATGAGACGACGGAGTCCAAGGTGGAGAGGTTCAGCCAGGCCAAGCAATGGAGTCTCCGCCGCTTTCTCGTGTGGATGGTGGCGGGTGCGGTCGCGATTTGTGTGGTGGACGTTGGTTTGCCGCTGCTTCTCAGTCTTTTCGCACCACCGCAGCCGTTCTGTGACAGCAACACGTCGCTGCTGGGTGAGATGGGAGGTGAAGACGTGGCGCTGACGCTTGTAGGAGACAAGTCCGAGTTCACAGCGCTTCAGCCGTACCGAGACGACTGTCGTGCGTGTCCTCTGTTTGGCGTATGCAACAAGGGCGCCCTAGTCTCGTGCTTGCCGCCACTGGAAGAGCGCAACGGCGCCTGTGTCGAGTCCAAGGAAGTGCAGTACGCGCTCGAGCAGATCGCCAAGTCGATCGAGAAGTACGTCGTGGACAAGGCGACGGGCCAAGTCTGTGGCACTCCTCAGCTCCCATCGATTTGGGACACAACTGGTTTCAACAACTGGAACCTCGACGAATTGTCGGCTGCCCACGTCGTCGTTTTGCTCTCCGAGCTGAAGGAACTCGTGCTCAAGTCACCGTTCGCGGAGACGCTCATGAACATTTCCATTGAAGCCGTCGCTGGAAACGTCGCCGCTGAATTCGTGTTCAACCGCTCGCTTGACCTCGCGCTCTCGAGTTTCCAGAAGATCACGCAGATCAGCTTTGAGCAAATGGCCCAGTTTGTTGGCACGAAGGAGACCGGACGAGGCGACATGCTGATCCAGTTTTCGACGAGTATCGCGCCGTGGTCGTGTCGTGCTCGCAACCAGTTGCTCACTCACGCCCACATTATAGCGATTGCGGTCGCGGTGCTCGCGTTCTTGACGCTCGTGTACCGCCGCTGGCTCGTCTTCAAGACGCAGCGTGCGCTCGTGGATCGGCTCGTGAAGGAAGTGCGATTCTTTTTGATCGGCCGACTGCAGCGCTCGGAGCGATTCTACCCAGCCAACCATTTGCGCGATAACCTGTTCGATACGCTGCCCAACGTCTCGCCGCGCGACCGCAAGTGGTTGCGTGAGGCCGTTTGGCCCAAGGTCGCGACGCTCGTCGGCGAAGACTCGCGCGTACACGTCCGCATTGCTCCGTACGTGGCCTTCCTATCGATGATGACTGGTGTGAGTTGTCTAACGAATGATTGATCTTTTGTAGAATCCACGGCAAGCAAATGGTCGTGTGGGAGTGGATCTCGTCCGACTCGCCCAACGTCAAGGCCCAAGAGAAGCGCAACCTCCGCGTGCGGAACCCTCGCAAGCGCTACTCGCTCTAGAGCTCCATGAAATACGCCTTTGGTACTGTAACCTTCGTGATCCTAGTATGATGATGTGCAAGATTTTTTGACGCTTATGTGGATTGACTGGCGAGTTGCTGAATCGTAAATGGGATCATGCTAAATTACGGATGGTTAATGCGGTGCTAAATCATCAAACTATGGCGCCTGCGTCGGGTCCGCGGCTTCGCTGGTAAGCTCTCGTCGTGCGCGCACAGCCTGCGCCAGCTCACGCAGCGCCACTACAGTGTCTTCCCAGTTGATGCAGGCGTCCGTGATGCTCTTGCCGTACACGAGCGTCGACGGGTCGTCACCCAGCGACTGGTTGCCTTCGACAATGTTGGACTCGATCATGAGACCGAGCACGTTCTGGTGGCCGCCCTTGATGAGATCCGCCAGGTACGTCGAGACCTTGAGCTGGTTGGCGTGGAGCTTGCGCGAGTTGCCGTGCGAGCAGTCGACCATGACCTTGGACGGCTGCTCGGCCTTGGCGAGCTGCGCGGCCGCCTGGTCAATGTGCTCGACCTCGTAGTTGGGGCCCTTGGAGCCGCCACGCAGGATCACGTGGCAGTCGCTGTTGCCCTTGGTCATGACGATCGAGGCCAGACCGTGCTCGTTCAGGCCCAGGAAGTTGTGTGGGCAGGACGCCGACACACACGCGTCGACAGCAATCTTCATATCACCGCTGGTGCCGTTCTTGAAGCCCACAGGCATCGACAGACCCGACGTGAGCTCGCGGTGGAGCTGCGACTCGGTCGTACGCGCGCCAATAGCTCCCCAGGCGACGAGATCCGCCGTAAACTGAGGCGAGATCGTGTCCAGGAACTCGAGCGCGACCGGCAGACCAAGCGCATTCACGTCCAGCAGCAGCTTGCGCGCGACGCGGAGTCCCTTGTTGATGTTGAACGACTGGTCGAGGTCCGGGTCGTTGATCAGACCCTTCCAGCCGACCGTCGTGCGCGGCTTCTCGAAGTACGTGCGCATGATGATGAGCAGGTCCTTGGACAGCTCGTCGGCCAGCTCCTTGAGGCGGTTGGCGTAGTCCATCGCAGCGGCGACGTCGTGGATCGAGCACGGACCCACGACCACGACGATGCGGTCGTCCTTGCCGTGGAGAATGTCCGACACGCCCTGACGCGCCGCCGTCACGGTCTCGTACACCTCGGGCGTCACTGGCAGCTCCTCGATGACACACGACGGCGGCACGAGCGGACGGATCTTGGTGACCTTGAGGTTCTCGAGCTTGGCGCGCTTGCTCTGGCGGAGCTCCTCCTCAGCGGCGCGCTGCTGCTGGTTGAACGAAAGCGAGCGGACCTTGGTCATGGTGGATGTAGATGATGAAGAAGAAGGCTTGGGGGCTTGGCGGCAACTTCAGGAATGAATGAATCACTGGAATCGCATTGCGTGCAAAAGGACACACACGACACGAAGCGGTTCGGTCTCACTTGCGTGATTGATGATGGGGAGGGGGCACTATATCAGCCAATTGCGTGTCGGATGGCGGATAAGGATGCTGATTGATTGGATAAAATGGAAAATGTCGAATGGCGAATGAATGCGCAACGAGACTTGGCGGGATGCGGGATTCGGATTCGGGTGGTGCGTCCAACGGGCGGCTAAAGCAGGTGGGTTGGTGGCCTGTAGGAGAACATGAAGGAGATCGTGATCTCTTGAAGGCCAAGTGCTGTGTAGATGATGGATGTCTATGGTCTCTCGCAGCTTGAGCTTGACACTGTGAGTTTATGACGGGGAATTTTTTTAGAACCCCCGGGTCACGAATGTTTGTTGTATCCCCCCATGGGCTGAAAAATTCAGGTTGGATGACCCAATCAGATCGTTCGATTATTGGCCCAGCTAGACTAAGCCAACCGTATTGTATAGCAGGGGGTGCTGTACATCTGTACCTCCGCTCTTTATTGGAGTCAGGAGGCACAATTCCCTAAAAGATTCAGAGAGGCTACTATTGAGAGTGTTTGGAGATAGGAACCTTCTAGTTGATCGTTCTTAACGGTCACGTCTTTTCTTTGAAGTTGTCTGCAGCATCTGTGACAGGCCCACCTCAGAGACCTAGCCCCAAACAGTATACCTACAGTTCGGGTATACAGTCGTCGTATACACGTGGAGAATATCTTCGCTCTGTTGTTTTCCGCTGGGTGCATTGACCAATCATCGCACGCGATGGGTTCTTTTGAAGCCACCCGAAACTCGCCATGTTTAGACTTTGGACCAGTCCAACACACCAACCAGTTGGATTTAGAACACCAGCAGACAGACACGACAGACGAAGACAACGTGTGACAACAGCCAGTTTAGACTTTAGACCGCATCGCTTCCTTCGATCCACGCGACCAACATGACGGCCATCATGGGCGGACCCACACATGCGGAAGGCGCGCACTTCGCGTCGCTGCCTGCCGACCCCCTAGCGGCCTATGCGCTCGGCATGCTGCACATCTTGCAGCGCCAGCGCAGCGCGATCCAATGCAGTGCTTCCGGCGGCGAGACGCTGTGTGAAGGCGACGCAATGGCGGCGCAAGTACTGCTCTTCCTGAGCGATACACAACTATCCACGGACCAAAAGCTAGCGCTTGTTGGCGCCATTGAGCACGCCAACGACATGGACGACATCAAGGCGGCGCTGCTGCACCACGAGCCGCGAACTGGCGGTCCGGCGGCCTTTAACGGCGGCATATTGACCAATCAGGAGGCCGATTCCCAGCAACAAGACCACCATGACCATGACCATGACCATGATGACCATGAGCAGCGAGACAGCGCGTGCCAGACGCTGGCAATGGACGAGCACCACCGCCACAGCGAATGCGACATCCCCGAGGCGCTGGGCTGTGCGATCTGCTGCGGTACGTACGTCTTTTAACCTCGCTGAGATGTCAGGGCGCTGACTGGTGGATGTCCCATACTGTACTTGTAGACGAGTTGATGCTCAAGCCCGTGAGTCTGCTGTGCGGCCACTCGTTCTGCAAGCGCTGTCTGGATATGTGGTTCAAGAGCTGCGCGAGCTGCCCGACGTGTCGCCAGCCCATCGTCCGCACGGGTCTCTCAGCGTCCATGACGGCCGTCAACTTGGCTTTACAGGAAGTCATGACGGCGCTGTTCCCGGACAAGCTCAAGGAGTTGGAAGACCGCGACCAAATGCAGCGCCTCGATACGCTGCGCGTGTTGATCGCACGCTCCATTAAAACCGGCCAGTCGATCCGCGAGCTCGTGGCGCAGCAGGCGCAGCTCCACGACGGAGACCACGACCCGCAGGCCGACGTCTCACACTTGTTGGAGCACGACTCGGAGTTACAAGAGCAAGTGCTGGCCGCCGAGATCCGCGAGCGGCTCCGCAAGGAGCGAGCGCTGCGAGAGGCCTCGCGACGACGCCACATGCTCGCGTACTGCGGCGCGGCGTCCAATTCCCACGCGCAGATGCTGACGGCGGCGATGCCCGTGGTGCGAGAGGCGCCGTCGCCCAGTGTCCAGAGCATGCGGCCGGTCAAGAAGTACGTCCCGCCGCCCCACGTGAGCAAGAAGGCGGCGTTCTTCGGAAGTATCATGCGTCGCATGCACGCGTCCAGTGCGGAGGACGCGGCTCAGGCACAGGCCCCCGCCCATGCCCAGGCTCAGGCTCACGAGCGGAGACGCTAGGCAAGGTCTCAGGTAGTAGGAGCAGGATGATTTGATAGTTTTGAATAGGAAAGATTAGTGGGGATTGATGATAGCAATAGTAGTCGGTGTGCAGCTAGCTGGTACTGTAGCTCTTCACAGTGGGGAAGACACAGAGGCTCCACACACAGTTTTGAAAGAGACAACGCTCAAAATGCAAGTTTATAGAAAATCATGGTTACGATATGATCGGCCAGTCTAGTAAGGTTTAGTGGTTGATGAAGAAGGCCTGGAGGAAGCCGATGACGAGTCCGAGCACGCCGCCCATGAGCACGAGCTTCCACTCGTCTTCCTGGAAGATCGGGTGCAGAAGCTGCTCGAACTGCGCGCTGGACAGCGTCTTCATCTTCTCGCGCAGCGTCGTCTCCAAGTCCATGGCCTCGGTCGCGTAGGCTTCAATCTGACGCAGCGACTGCGGGAACGCGTTCACGATGTGGTCGGTCACGTCCTGCTTCATGCACGCGAAGGTCTCTTCTCCAAGCCCGAGGCTCGCGATCTGCTCGGTCGCGGCCGTGGCTTCGTGGACCGCACGCTGGACGTTGTCGTACACGAGTTCGAAAAGTCGGTCCGAGTACGGGCCTTTGAGGATCGCGTCGATGATGTTGCGCGACGTGAGCACCTCCGAGGCCACGAGCTGGCCGTACACCTCGGCGACTTGGCTCTGGCGACGCAAGAAGAGACCGTGGAGCGTGAGTTTGCCAAAGCACAAGTGTCTGGGCTCGACAGGCTCGAAGATCATCTTGAGCGCGAGCCAGTTCGTGATCGTGCCCACGACAAAGCCCACGACGGGGAACACGACGATGCGGTTCGAGTAGAAGAACCAGAGTCCCATCTGCATGAGCCCAAAGAGGAAACCCATCCATGCGCCTGAGTTGCGGATGAACGCGAGCTCCTGGTACCCGCAGGTCACGAACATGTTGACCAGCAACTGCTTGTCCTTGCAGAAGTTGGCGACGACCATGTCTTCCAGGTCGAACACGTCCTCGATGTTGTCTCGCAGCTCGACCATGAGCGACTCGATGTGCTGCGGCGCCTCCTCTTTGACCTTTTCGACGATCTCTTCCTTGATATCTTCCGATAGAACACCCCACAGGTCCGGATTGTACTTGGTTGCCATTTGCTCGATGATCTCGCGGATCGTGCCAAACAGCAGCGGCTCCAATTCGTCGACGATGCGTTCTGGCTGCAGCTTGGCGAACACGTCGCTCACGCGGATGAGCTGCGTCGTCATGATTTGTACGGCCTGGCGTGCCATCTTCTCGGCCTTGTGCGGCACGATGCCCTGCCAGCCACAGCCCGTGTTGGTGCCTGGGATCTGGAGACAGCCGAGGTAGTTGAGCGGGTAGAACGTCATGTACAGCGCCAGCCAGATGTGGATGTACGTGAACGCCACGCTCACGATCGGGATCGAGCCGTACTTGAGCAGTTGATGCGAGCTCACGCCGACATCCTCGAGAGGACCCTTGAGCACGGTGAAGCACAGGACCGCCACGACGATGAACGCAACCGTAAGGCCCAGTACGGGGATCGTAGGGATCTCCACGACTGGAGGGAACTTGACGGGCTTGCGAGGCCCCACAACGGTCTTGTCGCTGTCAACGGACCCGCCTCGAAGCTGACGGCGCGGAGACGGCAATCCTTTCGGCGTGAAGTCTGTGACGATCGTCAAGGTATCCGATCCGTCTTCATAACTGGCCGCGACTTGGACCATGCCCAGCAGCGTGAACCGCAGCGACGTGGCCAGCTCCTGCGGTTGGAGCTGAGCCCATTGGGCCGCAGGTAAGTGGACCACTTCGTAGCCCGTGAACTTGCGTAGCTGCGACGTGAGCCGCTGGAAACGACCTTTCTCGAAGCGACGCAGCCATTGCTCGAGCTGCTTGGGTGTCCAGTCCTCCGGGTTCACGAGCAACGCCTCCTTGCCACTCATGTCGCTGATGGATGACTTGTGGAATGGCTGAGCTGATGCCAGTGACGGCGATCAGGCTTCACGCTTCGGCTTGATGGACGACGGACGCGAAGCTGATGGGACCTATGGCTTAGAAACCGATGGGCGACTAAAAATGCACCGGCGACATCCCCGTACCATCCCATGGAGGTAGCCACGCTAATCAGAGAACGCTTCACGCGATGAGGAGCCTTGCTCTCCGGAGATCTCCATGCTTTAGAAGCCACTGTATCATCTTGAAGTTGGTGGTCTCACGTCCCTAGAATACACGACATGATCACCACCCACCGCAATCCTCTCAACTCCCGCAATATGCATCATCATCTATCTATTTGCATACCCATACGTACGTACGTATCCGCATACTCCAAACTTACTGCTCCTCGCTTTCAGCAACAGCAGCAGCACCCTCCACCGCTGGCTGCTCCGTCTCCTCAGGCTTGACCTTCTTCTGCTTGTTGGACGCCGCCTTCGGTCGCGACTGCTTGCTCTTTTCAATGCGGATGCGGATCGAGTTCAATGGCTCGTACACCGAATTGTCCATGAGCGGCAGCAGCGCGCGGCGGATGCTGTTGTACATATCTGGGTTCAGACTCTCTTCCGTCGCGAGCATCTTCTTCACGCGGTGGCGTTCCTTCGGTTCTTCAAAGCACGCTGGACAGTTCTCGTTGATCACCGGCAGACGCGCGTCGTAGGCAAACTTCTTGAGCTCGTGCTCGCGCACGTACGCCAGCGGACGCAGGATCTCGACGTCCTTCTCGTCGTTCCAGTACTTGGCCTTCATCGTACGCAGCTGGCCGTTGTGGATCGCCGACATGAAGAAGCTCTCGGCCAAATCGTCCAAGTGCTGCGCCAACACGAGCTTGTTGAACTTGTTCTTGCGGCAGCATGAGTACAAAAGCCCACGCTTCATACGCGCGCAGTAGCTGCACAGCGAGTCGCCCTGCATCTCACACGTCGCTCGCTCGATGATGTTCTCCGACAGGTAGTGGTATTCGACGCCCAGAGACTTCATGTACTCCTTCAGCGAGCTCGGGTCGAACGACGGCGTCTGTGGGTCCACAGTCGCACACGCCAAGTAAAACTTGACAGGCGCACGCTTCTGGACGTTGAGCAGGATGTGGAGCAGACTGAGCGAGTCCTTGCCGCCTGAGACACCGAGCAGGATACGGTCTCCTTCCTGGATCATATCCCACTGCATCAGCGCCTGGCCAACCCAGCGCATCATCTTCTTGCCTGGCGTCGGGAACAGCTTCACGGCCGCCGTCTTCTCCGCCATTTGAGAGGTCGTCTGCTGAGCACGCGACAGGTTCGCAGCAGCATCCACCACTGGAGCCGCCAGGCTGGAAGGTCCATTGAGGTTGCAGGTCGGGAACGCCGTAGCCGACGTCGAACGCAGAGGGTACTTGCCACCAAGCTCACGGTTCGAAGTCGAAGCGGCGACTGGAGCTGGACAGCACGTGCCGGTCTGGCACACGCTCTGGGACACAGCAACGGCGGCAGGAGCGGTAGAAGACGCCGCCACGGTCTGCTCTACCTCCGAGACTTCCCACTGGTGCTTCAGCGAGCCGTCGAGGTACCGCTGAGGCTGGTACGGACCCGAGATCGTCGTCGTCAACGCAGGAGAAGCTCCCTTCTTCAACGCGTCCGCCGCCTCAGCCGGGTACAGGAACCAACGCAGCGCCTCGTAGGTCTCTTCAAGCATCTGAGTCGCCGAGGCCGCAACGGAGCCGTTCGCCTTGGCGCCCGTATCAGCCGCGAGCTCACGAGCCACGGCAAAGTTGTCGAGACGGTGCTGCTTGATGGACTCCACAGTCGTTGGCTTGGCTGGCGTGGGCTTGGCAGTAGCGTCGCCCGTGAGGTTCATGGAAAAGTGCGAAAGCCACTTGCGGTTCGGGAACTTGGTGAAGCGCGACGTGTGCTTCCACGCGCCGCTCTTGTGGTTGAACTTGTACTGCGGCAAGAACTTCCAGCCTTCCTCAGCGATGAACTGAATGGCCTCGAGAATGTAGTCGACTTCGTCGTCCTCCATAAAGTACGGGAAGCTCATGCGCGAAAAGCCCGGACGCAGCATCTCCTTCTTCTCGATCAGCGCACGCTCCAGCGCGAGAACGTCGTCCTTGGCCATACCCAGCAGACGCGTGGCGTACGGACCAGCACACTGGCAGCCACCGCGGGTCTGGATACCGAAGAGATCGTTCAGCAGCGCACATACAAAGTTGTAGTGGAGGAAGCGGTCTCCACAGCGGATCAGGAACGAGAAGATCGGCAACTGGTCCAGCTCAGCGTCGTCGTGGCGACCCAGCAGCACGATCTTGTCATTCGTGGCGAGAGTAGAGCGGACACGAGCAACGTGCTTGCGTTCCAGCTCCATGATGTGCTGGGCTCCAATGCGCTGCTTGATCTCGAAGGCCAAGCCCAGGCGGATGCTGCCCAGGATGTCCGGCGTACCTCCTTCCTCACGCTCTTCACGGTTCGACAGGTACCGGTGGTCTCGCTCCGTCACGAAGAACACGGTGCCGCCACCAGGCGTCGTGGGCACGGCGTTGCCCAGCAGACGCTTCTTCACGACCAGCACGCCTGGCGAGCCAGGGCCGCCGATGAACTTGTGACCAGAAAAGTACACGGCATCCTTGTAGACAAACGGACGCAGACTCTCGTTCGCGACCACGGGGTTCATGTCGATCGCCACGTACGGCGCACAGCTCGCGTAGTCCCAGAACGCCAACGCGCCGTGCATGTGCAGCGTTGCAGTGATGCGGTCGACATCTGTGAGCACTCCCGTGAGGTTAGAGGCAGCCGAGAAGGCACCGATCTTGAGCGGACGGCTGGCGTAGTGCTGCAGCTTCTGCTTGAGCACGTCGACGTCCACTTGTCCGCGTTCGTTCTCCGGAATCACGACGACCTGCGCGACGCTCTCACGCCACGGCAGCAGGTTCGAGTGGTGCTCAAACGGCCCCACGAACACCACAGGACGCTGCGACGCGTCCGTGCCGGCAGGCAGCGGCACGTGGAGACCCAGCGCCGTCACGAGCTTGGTCACGGCGCTGGTGGAGCCCTGGCCCGTGAACAGCACCGAGTCTTCGGCGCCACGGCCCGTGATCTTGGCGTTCACGGCCTGCGCGATGATCTGACGCGCCTCGTGGCGGAAGCACGTGGTCTGGAGGCCCGTGATCGACGTGGTCGTGTGCGTGTTGCCGTACAGCGGCATGACTTCGTGCTGGATGTAGTCTTCGATGCTCTTGAGCGACTTGCCACTGGCCGTGAAGTCAGCGTACGTGAGCGCACGGTCGCCGAACGGAGAGTCGAAGAGCTGGTGGCGGCCGATGAGGTTGTCGGCCACGTACTGCACCATTTGCCCACGCTGTGTGGCGCGCTGTTCGTCGGCATTCGACGTCTCGATGGTCTCACCTAAATCCTCTTCTAACTCCTCACAGAAGAATCGCTCAGACGAAAGAAGACCATTGTCGGATAGCTCTTGCTTCGCTGGATCCACCTGTGTGGTCATGTCGTTGGTTGTGGCTGCCTGGCGCGCGTGCGCGGCGTCCTCTTGCGCGACCATGTTCGATGGGTTCGTTGGGTTTCTCTGCCTTCGAACGAGGATTGACCACCCAAGCCTAGAAGGGCAACTTGGGATGTGGACCAGGGTCTTTTCAGCCAATCACAGATCAGTTATAGAACTGTAACCTGTTATTGTTCGAAAAGGTTATGAAATGGGTTACGTTGGACGTGTGTAGCCATCCACCATCACTCACCAGAAAGGACGGATCATCACTCACACAAAATGCCAAGAAAAGAGATGCGAGGGAAGTCAGAACGAGCAGCTCATCTTGGACAGTGGAGGAGATGGCGGGATGCGTCGTGTCTTATCGTAGCCATTTCTGAATCCGCGGCGCAACGCACACCCAGTACTCAGCAACTCTTCTCGTAACAATGGACGTGGTGGTGTTCACGGGCACGCTGACCAAGTGGACGCGCAAGGAGGCGACCGCCAAGGCCGAGGCCAAGGGTTTCAAGGTCGGCTCGAGCCTCACGGCGGCGACGACGATCCTCGTGTACGGAGAGAACGCCGGCAAGAAGCTGGCGGATGCCCAGAAGAAGGGCGTCCAGGCGTTCTCCGAGGCTGAGTGGGAGACGAAGCTAGCCGCCGGTGGGGGGGACGAAGAAGGTGACGACGACGTGGAGATGGACGACGTTGACGACAAGCCGGTAACCAAGAAGCGTGCGCCGCGCAAGGCCGCTGTGGAGCCTGCTGCCAAGGCGTCGGCTCCAGCGAAGACGACGGCGAAGCGCAAGGCGGAGGTGGCGAATGACGGAGACGCACAGGACGTCGTGGTTTTTACGGGCACGCTAGTCAAGTACTCTCGTAAAGAAGCGACCGCGACGGCGGAAGCCAAGGGGTTCCGTGTGGATGCGCGCGTAACCAAGGCCACGACGATCTTGGTCTGTGGCGAGCGCGCTGGTCAGAAGCGTGACGAGGCGGAGAAGCTCGGCTTGCAGATCTTCACGGAGGACGAGTGGCAGGACAAGCTGGACGCGATGGACAACACAGCGGTCAGTGCTGTGAGCTCGCCTCCTCCAGCGAAGAAGGTGAAGGAGTCCACTGAAGAAGCCGAAGGGAGTGGGTCAGATGAGATCGACTACGACTCGGAGACTGGCGCTATCAACGGCATTGTGCCCAAGACTCTGATCCAGGATGGAACTTTCCACGAAGCCAAGAGCTCGTCGTCCAACTCGACGTACCTCGTCAAGCGCCTGGGCAGCACGTACTCGTGTAACTGTCCTGCGTGGCGTAACCAGCGCCACGCTCCGACGTCGCGCACTTGTAAGCACCTCAAGGAGATCCTGGGCGAAGAGTACGAAGCTGTCCGTGCCAAGGGATCCGCCTCAGCTCCACGCGCAGCCTCGAAGAAGTCAGGCAGTCCGACTGGCAAGTCGTCGAAGGCCACCAAGGCGAGTGCACCGAACGTTCTATTGGCGAAGAAGTGGGAGCGTGAGAAGAACAACCCGGTCAACTGGTGGATCAGTGAGAAGCTCGACGGCGTGCGCGCGTACTGGGACGCGAGCAAGCAAGTGTTCTTGTCTCGTCTCGGGAACGTGTACCCGGCGCCCGACTGGTTCACTGCTGGCTTTCCAACGGACGTGGATCTTGATGGCGAGCTCTTCGGAGGACGAGGCCGCTTCCAGTTCACAGTGGGCATCGCCAAGACCGACGGCTCGAAGCACTGGGACCAGCTCGTGTACAAGGTCTTCGACGCGCCGACACTCGGCCAAAAGCCGTTTGAAGAGCGCATGGAAAAGGCCCAAGAGATCATCACGAACATGGACTCCAAGTACGTCGAGTGGGTCGAGCATACACAGTGTAAGACGATGGCGCACCTCGACGAGGTCTTTGACGAGATCGAAAAGCTCGGCGGTGAAGGCCTGATGATCCGCGAGCCGGCTAGCAAGTACGCCGGCGGACGCTCGTCGTCCCTGCTCAAGATCAAGAGCTTCCACGACGGCGAGGCCGAGGTCATCGCCCACGAAGACGGCAAGGGCAAGTACACGGGCATGTGCGGCGCCCTACGCTGCAAGATGGCGAGCGGCAAGATGTTCAAGGTCGCGAGTGGACTCTCGGACGAGCAGCGTGAGAACCCTCCACAGATTGGGGAGATCATCGTGTACAAGTGTCAGGAGCTCACGAACGACGGCATCCCGCGGTTCCCAGTATTCATCGGAGTCGCTGCCGACAAGGACTGCGCGACCGATCCGATCATCGCCAACGCGGTGGGTCGCGACGAGTAGATATGGAAGGACACACGTAGAGAAACAAAAGCAAAGGATTTGAATATTTAGGCGCCAACTATGATACCATACACAACAACACATACTGGACAACCGTCTCTTTCGTCACCATCCCAATGCGACCACTGGCTGAAATTGTTGTCCTGAGATCACAACAAGAGAGTGCACTGGCGACTACGTAACACAGCACGTTGTGAAGGAGCATTCAGAGGGCAAGATCCACAGTTTAAGTTTTACTGGAGACCTTGGAAGCAGCTAGTGTTCCACAGTTTGTTGGCAATTGTACTTCGCAACTCGGTCTGCCGGTCAGCATATCACAGACTACGACTGGATCAACGAATTCCGCAGGAGTACGTTGCGATAGTATGATCTTGCCCATTATAGGCCCATCGCTTACGGATTCATCTCGCGGAAGACGCGTTTTGTACGGCCAGACTCGTATTTGGAAAGCTCTCACCGCCTGACGCGCAGTAAATATCGACCATCGAGAGAGAGCCACACGCGTTTGTCGGTTGGCTCATAATGACTGTCGAGAGTAGGATGTCCTCACTGGATCCACCAACCGATGGCCTGACTACACATATTGTTACGACCAAAGCCGCCAATTGAAAATTCAGTCCCCAAAACTTTCACCATCATGTTCCAACGATCCAGCAGAACCATCGAAGCACGACGCATGGAGCCTAACACTAGGGTCATTCCTACAATCACAGACAAACTGTCGAGCGTCAGCACGTTCATGAAAAATATGGTATTCAAACTCAACACGATCCTACCTTGAAATGGCATATCGCCTTCATATTGTGCTGTTCGCCATATCCCGTCCTGGCGATGCACCTCCCCACCTCTTCGTTTGTGGACACTCGGCTTGAAGCCGATTTCCTCCGTTGTGCTTTGCTACTGTAGATGCTGGGGCTAGTACTCGCTGCATGTAGTAGGGAGGATGAAGATGCGATTGGGAGTTGGCTCGGTGGTCACATTGTTCGTGGTGGTGGGACTCTTCCGCTGGAGGACGCTCGTCGCGAACATCTCGATATATTGTCGGGAGTCGATCCCATTGCCGCTGGAAACCAGTCGACACCAGCAGTGCTGTAGTCGAACGGCCCGGAGTTGATCGCGACCCACGAGAATTTGCATGGCCGATGGCACGGCTTCAACAGCCTCGTTCGTTTCCGTAATAGCGACAACCTCGACGTCTTCTTCTGCTGCGCCGACAAGTCTTCGCGGGTCTCAGCACTCGCAACGGCATCGACAGGTTCAACAGGCTCGATAGTTTCTGAAAGCGCCCGGAATCGGTCGAGTTGAACGCGAAATATGGCTCGACCTGATAGACCGAGACAATGGAGAACGCCCTGACAAAGGACATCGCTGATGCAGCATGGGTACCCTGTGATACTCTCTTTCTGGTCTGATGCGCGCACGAGGCTATTGATCTTGATGCTGATCATTCTCGACGCGAAGTAGGATCCTGCGACGACGTGCACGCTCGATGTATTATAATCGCACGGACGGCAGCGCGGAAGTCGAGCGATTCACACGAGACGCGTGGCTTCCAATGCGCAGCATCTTGAGAGCAACGCCCTCGAGCTCTTGTCGTGGTAGTACGGAGACCGCGAAGGAGTGGCAGCCTTTGTTCATATACGTCGCGAAGAGTAGTCGTCCTATTTGCAGCCACCAGAAGCCCACGCGGTCGTTCGCTTCGTTCGTTCTTCTCTTGCGCCGCCGTCGCGGTCGTGTTGGTGATCGCGTCTCCTTCACACCACTCCACCTTCGCCCTTTGCAGTGGGGCTTCTACGTGTCGAGCCACGTGGACAATAGGAAGGAGCTCGTCGCTCATGAGAAGCCGACGTCGTCTTCGCGATCGCGCGTGGTTTTATCGCCTCGGACTCCATCACCGTTTGGGAGAGGGACTCGGCCCGTCCGACGTTCTTCGTACAGTACGCTCGCTCTCTGGTCTGCTGAAGCCAATCAGTCGCCACGAGCGACGGGAGGTCGCTGGCTGGTCGCTTGCGTCTTGGCTCAGGAGCTCCTCATCAAACAGTGGCTGAATGCATGGGATGTGAAGAGAGGACTGAGAGACGTGGCCAGGGGCAATTTGTGAATTTTTGTGTTGACATCAAAATATCAGGATAGAGTTTGAGCCTCAAACCATTTTGAATGGATTAAACACAGTACATTGCCTCTGAACGTCGCACAATCCGTTGGACATCTCCGACTCCGCGACATCAGTACATTACAATAGTGTGGGCCACACCGCCACGTTGCCACAGGAATCGCGGTCGCAAGGAAAAACAGCTCACGACAAACGCCGGCCCTCATCATGAGACTCTCATCGGCTTCGAGGAGGATCCTGTGCTGTACGACGAGGCTTCCCACAGACCCTGCCTGTGGAGTCCAAGGCGGTCGATCAAATGACCTTCACGATGAGAAACGAAGCCCCCGAGAGCACGAGATCGTGAGCGACCACCAGCGAATGTCTTGAGACGTTGCTCAGCATACGGGGCCGTCTAGAAGCTCTCGATGGTAGTCTCCGTCGACCAGCATCCTGTCGGATGCGTCATCGATCCCCCACGAGCATCGGCCACGCGCCAGCGATTCGTGAGAGCGGCTAACATCACGTGATAACATCATTTCCAGTGGGAAACAGAGCATCGGAGGACTCGTGACTGGCGTTATTCCACTATGGACGGGAGGCTGTTGGCGTTGGCGTTGACGTTGGCGTCTGTATCGTGGCGAAACGCGCCACTACGGCCATTTCCTTCTCACTGGGATTCGAGTGGCCAAGTCTTCGACACGGTGCGTAATAAACTGCGGAGGCATTACAACTGCAGCAGCTACGAAACCTGATAAACGGAAGGCACTGACTACTTTCCTCGTGAACGAACAGATACACACAACAACAAAAATCTCGAGCACTCGGCTTCTCTCACAGTAAGCAGATCGAATGAAAGGCGGAGTTAGTGAGCACTAGGCTGGGCGAGACTCTTCTCATTGTCTCAAATACCATCGCAGGTTTTGTCCAGTTGTGACTTCAGTTACCGCCTTGTGAGCATCCTATGAGCTCGTAGGTGTTTGGGCAGCCGATGGACACGGAGGCACGTTCATTTCCAGAACTGCGTTGCGAACGACGCAGGAAGAGAGACCTGTGAAAAGGACGATTGGTGATTCGAGAAAAAGGCACAGGAGCTCTTCCTTCCTCTAGCTCACGAGTGAACCCATACTCGACATCCGTGAGGGCAAGCTGCACCTTGCCTTGATTCAATCGCCACTGTTAGTGGCCAGCGGCAGCCTCAACCATCAACCTTCACAGTCGGTCGATCAAGATCAACGAACGGGGAAGCACCCAAGATCACCGCACCGTGAACGACAACCAGCTATTCGAAGCTTCCAGCGGTGGCCTCCGTCGACCAGTACCCTCTCGAGTGCATACATCCTTCATCACCACGGACGGCGGCGACTCATCGGCGTGAAGCATCCGAGGCCACGGCGAAACCGAGCATCCGTAGGGCTCCTGATTGTTGGCATTAGCGTTGGCCTATGTATCGCGGGTCACGACGGCCTCTGCGT
>JAADXB010000102.1:0-25601 GCA_023337495.1 Pythium diclinum | reverse complement strand
TAAGGTCACGCCGCTGCGAGGGTTCTCGTCCTTCAAGTTCGTGCCACGCACGGACGACTCTGTGATCGTGGCGATCAAGAGTGTCGAAGTGGAGGCGGACCACACGCAGACGTCGTTTGTGACGGTGTTTGACGTGCGAGGTAACGTGTTGTTGGAGGAGACGGAGCTTCCCGGTGGCCACAAGTACGAGGGCGTGGCATTTGCCCACGATTGGAGCTCCAGTCCGATGAGCGAGCCAGACTGTTGCGTGATCAGCTAGTTTGCCAGTTTGGAGTTAAGAAGACGCATGCATGATTGAATGAAGTGCTCATAACTCTGTCATATTCTCACACAACCAAGTCATGCCTTCTCGTAGCCCTTCGCCTGTCGTTGCGATGGCAGGCTGCACGCTGTATTTGCGGTTGCTCAGCTGGCAACTCTGCTCCAAGTCGAGAGTGGTCACAAGCTGCTCGATGGTCAGCGCGTCGGGCAGGTCTCGTTTGTTGAGAAACACTAGAAGACTCGCATCCTTGAGTTGACTGTCCATGAGCACGCCGTCTAGCTCGGCCTTGGCGAGGGCGAGGCGCTGGGCGTCTCCGCTGTCGATCACGAAGATGATGCCCTGTGTAACACAACTCAGTCGTGAGTGTTCGCCCGCGTATTCATTTTCTTCCTACTGGCGTTACCCACCTGAGTGCCTGTGAAGTGGTGTCGCCAGTACGGCCGTAACGAGTCCTGGCCCCCGACGTCCTGTCATTCGTAAGGCATGAATGTCATATTAGCTTCAGCATCCTGCTCGTATCAGCTCTGCTGCCAAACTCACCCATATATGGAGTTTATATCGATCGTACTTGACGGTCTCAACATTGAAGCCGACGGTGGGAATGCTTGAGATGGTCTTCCCTAGTCGCAGGTTGTAGAGGATCGTCGTCTTGCCGGCGGCATCGAGCCCGACCAGCAGCATGCGCCGGTCGTTGCGGTTCCACAGGCGCGACAGGTGCCTAGACAGCGCGGTGCCCATGTCATCGGCTGATTGACGTCTTCAAGCGAGCCCGAGCAGCGGATGGACTGCTTGCCGCCCACACACGCAGCACTGGCGACTGAAAGTCCCACTTTCCCCTTACCGTTCGGTCGCAGGGCTCTTCCGCTCAACTTTCCCAGCGCGGCATTCCTGCGCGAGCGTCAGTTGGTGTATTGTTAGCTCCAAGCACACGAGAAGGCGTTTCAGTCTCTGTATTACCTTTTGAACGGATCCCACGCTACAGTAGTTGTCTCGCAGTTTCCGGTTCCTAACCCAACGTGTCTCCTCCGTAGCCCTCGCTCTTGCCCGCAAGGAAGTCGCGGCGACCGGCTCCGAGTTTGCGCGAGTGCGCGTCCAGCTTCGGACAGTCAGTAATGCGGTGACCGAGACCGCCACAGAACGCACAGCCCTTGGTGCCCGTGGCGTTCGACAGACTGCCCGTGTCCGGGTTGTCCATGTATGGGTCTTCCAGAGCGCGAAGCACTGGCGGCACGGTCTGCTTCGCCTCGATCAGCAGGTGCTTGAGATCCAAAAGTGCACTTTCCGGGACGCTCTTGTTGATGAACGTCGTCGCCACGCCTGTCTTGCCACATCGGCCCGTTCGACCGATACGATGCACGTAGTTCTCGATCTCGGCAGGCATGTCGAAGTTGATCACGTGCTTGATATCAGGGAAATCCAGGCCCTTGGCTGCGATATCCGTGGCCACGAGCACGTCCTTGGTGCCGTTCTTGAACAGATCGATGGCTTCGTTTCGGTCTTGCTGGTCTTTGCCGCCGTGGATCGCGACGGCTCCCACGCCCTTGAGGATGAGGTACTCGTGGATGTCGTCCACATCTCCTTTGCGCTCACAGAAGATCACCACGGGTGGCGCTGTCTTCTGTAGACACTCGAGAAGATACACGATCTTGGCGTCCTGCTTCACGTACTCGACCTCTTGGATCACGTCCAAGTTGGCGGCACCGGCTCGCCCGACGTTCACGATCACTGGCTTGACCAGCACGTCCTTGGCAAAATCTTGGAATTTCTGGGGCATGGTTGCTGAGAACAGCAGCGTCTGTCGCTGCCCGGTAAAGTGGTTAAAGGTTGTCGCGACCTCTTCGTCGAAGCCCAGATCCAACATGCGGTCGCCTTCGTCCAGACAAATGTACTTGCACAGCCGCAAGTTCATCTCCTTGAGTTTCAGGAAGTGGTTCAGACGACCAGGGGTCGCGACCACGATGTGCACGCCACGTCGAGTGATCAAATCGGACTGCGCTCGCTTGTCCTCACCACCAATGCAGAGCAGCCCGCGCAACTCTGGATATCCGCCCTTGACCAAGAAGCTCGTAAAGTGGGTCACCACATCGAACGTCTGTCGCATGAGCTCTCGCGATGGACCGACGATGAGCCCAAACGGTCCTTCGCCACCAATGATCGGCATCTTTGACTCCTCCTCCAGTGCCAGCATCACCAGTGGCAGCGTGAAGGTCATGGTCTTGCCGGAACCTGTGAATGCGATGCCGATGATGTCGCGTCCCGCGAGAATGCATGGAAGCGCCTGCACCTGGATGGGCGTCGGTCGCTGGATATTCTTGGCCTTGAGCGCCTCCATGATGGGCTTGGGGAAGCGCATGTACTCGAATGACTTGATGGGCGGTGGGATGTCTTCGCCGTCCACCAGAATATGCCACTTCTTGCGGATCGCGTCGCGTTCCTCCTCGTCCATGGCGGCGATGAACCGTGGCGGCGTCCACGTCGTGACCATGGGCTCAGCGTAGCGGATGCCCTCGGCACGCTCGTGCGCTGACACAAGCGCCACCTTCTGGACCTGACTCGCCTCCTTCAGCATGTTGATTTCCTGGGTCTCCTTCTGTACTTTTTCCTGGTTCACGCCCTCTTCCTCCATCTTCTTGCGCATCTCGTACGCCTGGTCGATCAGGCTCACCTTGGACCGCGCCTGTGGCTGCGCAGCCGCCGCATCTTCATCATCTGCCGATCGACTACCTGCTCCTGCGCCTTCCTCTTCTGAATCCACTGCGCGTCGGCGGCGTCGTGACTCCTCGTCTCCCGGCTCCGCCGTCTGCTCGTCTTCTTCCTCCTCCTCGTCGCTCTGCTCCTGGCGCAGCTTCTCCTGCAGGAGCCGCCGACGCTTACGAAGGCGATCTTCCTGTTGCTTGCGCCTCACCTTCAGCGGCACGTACAGCGGCTCCTCTGTCTCCTGCACCATGCCAATCTTCTCCTCCACGTCCACTCCCATTCTTGTCTTTTCACGACCTGGAGCTCTCCACTTGTTGGGCTGATTTGTTAAGAACGGGTTTCTAACATTTCAAGCCAACTCCACAGTATCCTTCCCCCAAGAGCAACACCCTGTGGGTCATGAACGCGCTGGTTGCGCCCAAGCCGGCGGCGGCGGCGCTGACGCGCTGGACGCGGCCCGCCGAGTTCCTCGTCTACCTCGTGCCTGTGGGCACCATCTCCCCGGAGCTCTACGACGGCTACGTACAGCTGCTGCAGCGCCACAGCGTCATCGCCATCCGCTCGCTCACGCGGCCGGGCGGCTACGCGGCCGAGCTCTCGCCTTTCCGGTCTTTCGCATGGGACGGCGGCGGCTCGCTGCGGTTTCGCTTCGTCTCCACGACTGACAAGATCGACTCGTTCGATGGCGAGGACGTGCACGCCAGCGCGCGCGCCATCGGCGTGCTTGGCATCTGCCATTGCCCCACGACGCCCAGTCTGCCGGCCGCCTACGCGCAGTTCATGGACTCGATCCGCCACTTTCCGGGGCTACTCGTGCAAAAGTGCTTCGCGTTTGAGCACCAGTTCGACCTCCAGACTGTCGAAGAGTGCGCGCCACTGAGCCACCTCGTCATGTTCCCCGTGTACCACGAGCTCAACGAGGACGACGCCGGCGCTGGTGCGGGAGGAGGCGGCAGCGGCATGTCCACCGTGAGTCTGCATCTGGAGGTCGTGCTGGATACCATGTGCGTGACGATCCTCATGTCGCTCGAGAGCACCGTGCGCGCGGCCATGCGGCAGCACACGCAGACGCAGACCCAGAGTCTGATGGACCTGGGCGACGCCGCCGGCTTCCTGCTGGACACCAACGTCGAGCCGTCGTCGCAGTCGCAGCAGCACAGCCAGCCTCTGTCTCCATTTCCGTCTCGAGACTCAGCCGCGTCGTCGTTTTCATCAAATATGCGGTCGCTGCCGTCCACGCCGACGAACGACAGGGCGTCTTCAGCGGCAGCAGCGGCCTCTTCGGGTGGAGGCGGAGTTGCAGGGGGCGTGGCGTCGCTGTTTGTTTCAGCCGAAGCGCGGAATCGCAGACGATTGCTGGCTCGACAGCGGAAGCTCTTCGGTGACTACGCTGTGCTGCTCTGTTGTGTGCCCGACGCCATTGAACATTACGTCACAGCGATTGAGCTGCTCAGGGACGAGGAGCGTCGAAGCAGCGGAGCCCCAGGCGACGCGTTGTGGCTCGCCGCTGCCTTGGAAGGCTATGTGTTCTGTCTGTCCCAGCAGTGCCAAGACAAGTTCATGGTCGAGATCGTGGAAAAGGCCTCGGAGGCACTCACGCTGTACGTGAAAGCCGGCGTGAGTGAGCTGGAGATCGCGCTGGTGGAGCACATTGGCTGGTATTACACGGCTGTCGCCACACAACTCTCGGGTGCGAAAGGTATCGACAAGGTGGAAGAAGCTGTGTGGGTCAAGCGGCTTCTGTGGGAAGTCATTGAGCGAGGACTCATGGTGTTTGCAGAACTGCCAGTGCCTCGACAAGTGCACTTTCTCATTCAGAGTGCAAGCATGCTAGAGGCTGTGGGCCACCACCGGCGGATGGCCTTGTTTCTGCATGAAGCCGTTGCTCTTCTCGTCCAGCGGTGGCGTCCAGCAAACGGTTTGCTGCTAATGACATCTCCCGGTAGCCAATCCAATCTGCAACCACAGCAGCGACTGCAGGAGCTTCATGTGGCGCTACGACTCGAGACCATCACCGCGACGCGGCTGGGGATGGCGGACCGAACCAAGTGGGAAGTGACGAGTCTACGGCGACGAACAAGACGACTGCGGCGGCTTCATAAACACAAAACCGCCAAGGTGACGCTGGCGATGTCGGCTCTAGACGTCGAACCGTGGCTGGTTCTGCGTTTCCACGTACTGAGGCAGCTCATCACCATCTCGAAGATGCTCGCTGACCCGCTTTTAGTGGGGAAATACTGCATTCAGCTTCTCCAAGTGCTTTCATGGTGCGATGATATCGCTGGTGCTGCTGGTGATAGCGTTTCCATCGTCGCAGTGGACCAACCGCAAGCGCCGTTCACGTCTTCAGCAGGTCTTCGATCAGCATTTGGCCCTGTTAGTCGACTTGGCCTACATACACGGATGACTGGGAGTGGAGGCAGCAGCAACAACTCGTTCAGTGGCGTTTACGGGACACCTCCAGCCAGCATTGAGGTGAAAGCCAAGCGGTATTTCTCCATGGCCAATTCCCCGTCCGCTACGATGTCCTCAGCTGCCGCGACTATTACATCAACGATCGCCAACACTCCACGCACACTGTTAGCGACACCACGTCAGCAACTTTCAGCGGCAGTGAATGCCATCTCCACGAAAGCGTCGCCATCATTCTCGTCGTTCTCCAACACCCACCACAGCTCGCCGTCTTCTGTTTCGTCGTTGGCGTCTACACCGTCGTCTTCGCTACCCAGTCGTAGCTCCAGCGCGACAGCGGCAGAGCTACTCAACGGTGTCGGCGGCAGTGCCATTAGCAACGGAGCCACTCGCAACTCCTTCACGGACGGAGACCAGATCAAGTTTGATGCTGTCGTGGCAGGAATGAACGGATCGTCCAGTGTTGCCACGTCCTCCGATGTTCTCGGCTCGCCGTCTCTCGTGTGGGATCTGCGATCGCGCACAGAGGTTCAGCGCTTGCAGCGACGAGTGCTGGGGATTTTAGAGTCCGAGTGTGTGGTGATGCGGCCGACCGAGCAAGTCAAAATCGAGAGCTTTGTCCGCGTCCACAAGATGCGCGTTCTCTTCGACTCGAACCGCCATCCAGTTCTGAAAACCGCCGTCGCGCTGAAGAAATGCGGTGTATCATCTTCAAAACCTGGTGCATCCGCGGCTGGAGAATCGCCAGCATTCTTTTATAATCCGTTTGACAAGAGCAAATCGAGCGACTCGAAGCGAAACTCTACGAGACTGCGGAATGAAAGCAGCGACTCAGACGACGACGGTGACGACGAAGCAGAGCAGAAGAGTGATGAGTACGAACGGTGTTTCCCTATCCACGAGCGTGTGCGTGTGGAAGTGGTGCTGTCAAACCCGTTCGGAGTCGAGCTCGATCTCCAGCAAGTCATTATTTGGATCTCTACGACACAAAATGGCTATGATACAGCGAGTATGACTGCCTCTACGGCTCTGGCGACCTCGGCAATCGAGGCATACCCGAGTTCGGTGGTGTTAAAGCCATATGAGAAGCACAAGCGAATCGTGCTGACGATGCGAGCACTACGTCCAGGATCGTTCAAGATCGTCGGCTGCTTTCTCAAAGTGCTCAACATCAAGACGTCGTTCAGCCTGCCTAAAGCGCAACCACTCACCATTGTGGACGCCCTCCCCCTGCTGAACATCTCACTGGCTGAGATTGGAAGTCTGTCCGATGAAACAACAACTGACGACACGGCTTTAAGTGCGACTCGGGAAGGAGGGGATGCTGACGATGTAGCTGTAACCAAGGCCATCACAGACCCGATTTGCATGTTCGCCAACGAAACCAAGCGCTGCGTGCTCTACGTGAGAAACGCCAGCCAGCGCCCCGTGCGATCCTTCCACGTCATGCTCAGGGCAGGCAACGCCAGCGCGTCGCTTGCTCGAGCGCACGCACAGACGGTCTTCAGCAGTCTCGGCGGTGACAATCAACCTGCAGCGGACGAACTCGTGCGCTTCGAAACCGACGGCGTCACGTTTAAGTGCCTCGTGGGCGTAGACACGCTGGCGGCGCTGCTGCCGCTGCAACATGGCGACCAACTGGCGATTCCATTTGAAGTCTCGTTACGAACGCCTTCAAAACCAGCGTCAAGCCATAACACAGACAGTCGACGAGACCAACTCCAGTGGACGGTGCTTTACAGCGAGGGTGTTGATCTGGTCTCGGCAGCTACCGAGAGTATCCATGAGTATTTCAGGGAGGCTCAACATGTCGTCACGCTCGTGTCGCTCGGCTCGCTGCTGCTCCATAGCGTGCAGATCATCTCCAAGTCATCGGCGTCAACCTCTCACTCTGGAGGTTTACAACGCGATGACCATGACTATTGTCTGGTGGTCGTCGAGGTCGTGAATCCAACGGAAACCGTATTTGTGCTTCGCTTGAGAGAGATCCTTGCCAGCCGTGGTCCAGAGTTCTCGTCGAATGATTGGGACATTGAGATCGGTCGGCAAAGCTCACGGTGTCTAGTGATTGAGCTGCCTCGCGTGGAGCCATCAGGGATCTCTTCGCTAGCTGAGACCCTGAACGCGAGACTCGAACTCCGATGGAAGACGTACTTCGGCACCACGGGTAGCTTGTTTTTCCAAGACAGTCTGTGGAGCGAGTCCGATGCTGTCGAGAACTGGAAGAACCTCCGCCAACCCGAGCTCCACACTGTGATTGAAGCAGTTGATGGGCTCCAACTGGCAGATTCCAGTAGCAGCGGCGTTGAAGATATGGCTTCCAAGCGCACCGAGCCCGGATTTCCGTTCCGTTTCTACCAGCCCGCCAACACCGTCGAGCATTTGGCAGTAGGTTCTGAGTTCGTCGCTCGTCTGTTTGAGTCGTGTGTGATCCAGTTCACAGTGCGTCTTCGACGTACTTCGGATTTCAACAACGTCAACGCTCAGATCGTCGTGCGACCAGCAAGCGACAGCGACGAGCGAGACGGCAGTCGCGGCGTGGGCGAAGCTGTGCTTCTGTCCGGTCAAACGAGTCGACTGCTCGAGGTGTCAGCAGTGCAATCGGCAGGCGACGACTCGTGCGTGGAGTGGCGGTGGCGCGTGGCGTGTGTGTTCCTCTCAGAAGGATTATTCGAAGTCACGGCTTGTTGTGCGGGTGTATCTACGCCACATGATGCTGAGGAAGTAGCTGATGCCACTGACGGAGACGACCTGTGGTGCCATCGCCCACTTCAGATCCGCTGTGTTCGATAATCAAACGTGAGTTCCAAGCGTTTGAAAGGTTTTGAAGATTCTGCTCTATTTTTATGGCGTCCAGTCTCACGCGTGACCGGCAAACACACTGACTGCAAACAGGCGCCCGATCAGCCGCCGCCGTGGGTAGCGGCGCCGCGGTAGGTGACGTGACGCTACGGATCAAGACGAGAGAGGAACAGTCATGGCGGGGGAGTATTTCCAAGTGCGGCAGCTGATTTGGGATGATATCTGTCCGCATATTCGGCCGTCGGAGGCGGAGGAGCTGCGCCGTGCGATCGGCAATCAGCTCATCGATGGAAATCGAGAGCTGAAGCAGGAGCTGGGCGTGCTGGTCGAGATCCTGTCGGAGTTCCAGCAGCAGAGCGACGGGATACGGGTGCGTGGAGGCTACTTACTCCGTTCAATGGATCCATGTTCTCAGTCTCCTTACAGCAAACTAAAGGGGCGTTTGGTATGATTCGCACTCCAGGAAGCGCTCGTTCAGCGCCATCGGCAGCGGCTACCGGAGCCGCCGGGTCGCGCACTACTGCTGGATAAACTGAAGTTACTCGCGTCGGATCTACGAGCCAAGAACGCGGAGCACCGCATGCTGCAGTCGGCCAAAGAGCGAGAGATCCTCAAGTACGTGCTGTCGGCGGACGACTCACATCCGGAAGAACACAGCAGCCGCTTGAGCATGTCTCCGCCGTCCACGCCGCGTATGGTCGACTTGTCCGGCGACAGTAGCAACTTCATGACAGCACGCGACATTGTGATGTTGCGGCCTGGCACGAGCAGCGGCAACCGCCCTTCAACCGCCAGCTCACGCCCTGTGTCCAGGGGGTCCACACTGTCGGCTACGTCTTCAACGTCCTCGATTGTCGAGTCGCCAGAAGTACGAACGCCTGTTGATATCTATCAGTGGATGGATGTGGATGGTTAGAACTCACAAGTTGTGGTAAATGGTAGCTGTGCAAGCGATTGAATGTGGAGGAGATCGACTCCATCAAGGAAGACGTCCAAGATGCACTGCTCGAAGAGAAGCAGCAGCTACTGGAAGACATTGACTTCATCCAGGGCTGTATAGAGATGGAGCAAGAGCTGCTGGACGACGACTGCCGTCGAGTCACCAATGCCAGACCTCCGCCATCGCTTCAGGACCTCCAGGATCTTCGACGTACGCTGGAGAAAACACTGGAGGATCAAGAAGACCACGAACGAGTGGAGGCAATCCTGAGTAAAACTGAAACGAGCGGTGCGGGTTTAGAGAGCGGTGTTGTACTTGGCCGGCGAGCCAGTACAGGCAGAGCGTTGCATCCGATACCTGCTGGCTCACAAGCCACCCTTCCGAGACCCCCACCGCGTGATCGCGAGCCCTCCAGCCACCACAATCAAAGCTTCACAAATTTCCATGCCGCCGACGAGACAGAAGACAACTACGTGAGACGCACGAGCTCACGAGACAACAGCACTAGTAGCAATAGTACGTATAGCAGCAGCACGACCAAAGTGCTCAAGATCCGCCATGCCATTCAAGAGGCACGCGACGAGCCTTTCCTAACGTAGCACGGTGCGAGGAATACAAATCTGATAGGTTGAAGGAGACGGTCTTTGAAATACGCTGTCGCCTACTACTCGTCGTCCACAGAGTGAAGTCCAATCTCCGTGAACTCTGCCGCCGCTTGGGACGACGACGCTCGGCCGCCTCGTACTGTCGAGCTGGCTTTTCGAGGCAAATGCGACTGCGACTCCTGCCGTTGGGCTGGGTGTTTAGATACGGATGAAGCTGTGGTAGTGTGTAGCTCCAGTGCCTTGTCCGGATGTAAGCGACCGTGATCTAGTACGCGCTTCATCACGATAGGGATCTCGTCGCCGCTTGTTTGGAGCTCCTTCATTAGCTGAGACGTCAGTGCCACGTGGAGCTGTGAGCACAGACAACAACAAATTCCCCACCGGGTCAGTCTCCACGACCACAAGCAGAACGCACGAAGGAACCAACGACACTTACGGCATTGGCAGCTGCGAAGACGCTCGTGCGCTTGTTGCATTCGCGGTAGAGCGCGCCACTGCGCAACGCCACGAGACACTGCAGCGTGATGTTGATGGACGCGCAAGCCATGGGGAAGTGGCGAACGGCGTGCTGAGACAACGAGTGGAAGCTGCGTGCCAACTCGGCATGGGTCTCCACTAGATGCAGCAGCTGCAGGAGCGACAACACGCCGCAGCCGCGCAGATCAGTGGTCGGGTCTGAACCCTGGAAGCCGATGCTCTCCCAGTGGACCCCCATGAGAGGGACGTCACGATGGGAAGGGCGTGCGTTGATGATCTGGCGGTAGATGGTCTGGAGCATGCGCACGTGGACGGTGTTGCGCGGATCGAAGGCCGTCGCCGCCACACAAAAGAAGCGGTCGCGTTGGTTGATGGCGTCGGGAAACGCAAGCCGCGGCCGCGTGAGACAGCCAAAGCACGACGTGGGCGGGGCTTTTTCCTCGGCGACGATATGGTCGAGATGCTCGAGCACGTCCTCGCTCTCTAAAAAGTAACTGAGCGCCTCCGCGTACGAAATCTTGCTACAACTACCAGTGTCTGGAGAAGGAGTCGATTCAGACTTCACCTGCGGCGATGACGTCGACGCCTGTCGAAGAAGTTGGATCTCTCGCCACTCGTCTTCTGCCTCCTCGGCGGGTGCTCGTTTCGCATTCTCGCGTAGCTCAGTGCCGAATTCACTTCCGTCCATCAGTATCATCCGATCACTCTCCACCGTAACGGCGTCGGCGTCTTCCTCGTCCAGACTACTGCGTTCGGCGGCCACGCGACCACCGCCATGGGACTCGCCACCGTTCTCTTCTTCCTCTTCGTCTTCCTCTGCTTCTTCCGTGATCGCGTGCTTACTCAGGAGACGCCCCATCACCGACAGCTCTGACATGGGGTTCTGCTCAGCTGTTGATCCGGAGGTCTTCTTATCGTCATCATCGTCGCTCATCAGCAGAACCTCTTGGTCCCCGAGACCGCGCTTGTAGATGCTATGGAGTTCTTTGATCGTTAGCGCGTTGTCTTCAACCGCCTTCTTGCCCGCAGCGTCGGATGACAGCGTGCCGTCGGTCTCTGGTTCATTCAGCCGCAGCTTTTCTTCGTGTGTCGCCTTCTTCAGCTCGCTCAGTAGCCGCTGCTCGTCCTCCTCGTGGCTTCTGCTCACCATCGTCTTCTGAAGGATCGCGTCTACTCGTGTGGGTGACGCAGGGCCGTCCACGTTCAGCAGTATCTCACCGAATTCGTCGTCATCCCCTACCACGTCTGGTCCGTTCTGCTGAGACTGTGCCAGCGACAACGACACGTCGTCTGTCAGTGTCACCTCACTCTCCAGCTCGTGAAATATCGGTCCCTTCGCAACAGTGTACGCGTCTCGCTCCGCCTCTCCGTTGTCTCCTCGCTTTCGCATGCTCTGGTAGCCAATGCCGAACGTCGTCGCGCTCGACTCGGGATGCACCTGTGTTGCGACAACCTGAGCAGCACGCACCTCCAGTGGCGGCTCAGCGTCAAACGACAGGGCGATCTCGTCCATTTTTGATGCGTGGGCCTGCATCACGTCGGCCGTGAGCTGCTTCGCCACTCCGTCGGCCTGTTTGAGTGCGTCGAGCAAGGCATTGGTGCTGTGTGTCTGCTGGATCGTCGTCTTCGTAGATCGGATCTCTTCCGCCACAACTGGATCCACTTCTAACTCCTCGTCTTCATCATTACCTGGAGGAGTTAACTGCAAAGGTGGTGGTGGCAGCTTGGTCTCTTCTCCCTCCTCGCCGTCTTCCTGGTCGGAATCATCGGAGTCGGACTCGTACTCATTCCCATCGGCCTCTGTAGACGTAAGACCCTCTGAAGGGTTGAGGCTTCCACTAAAGAGAGGTTGAGGCGCGGGTGGAGGCTGTACGGCCATGGATTCCTCCTCATTCGCGACGGGAGGCGTCGGGGGTGGCGGTGTAGCGGCAACACTCTCCCACGAACCATCGCTGGACGACGAGTCGTCTCTCGACTGTGTTGGTGACACTTCATCTTCAGGTAGCGAGTCATCGGTCTCTTGTACTACCACCTGCACCGCAGATGCTACCTCCTGCACCGCAGATGCTACCTCCTGCACTTCTTCGCTTGGTGTTGTCTCTGGAGAAGAAGAAACCACACTGTCGGCTGCCACAGTATCGCACTCAATGGCTACCTCAGGAGCCGGACTCTCGACTTGATCGCTTTCCAGTGGCTCCAGTGAGACTGTGGGAGTATTAGCGTCGACTGGCTTCGGTTCATTCTCGTCGTCCTGTTCCTCTTTGTGTTGAATAACTGGTGTCTCTTGGGTCGATGCCATCGCAGTGGCTTCCGCTGTGTCCACTGCTTCCGCACACTCGTCTGCCGCATTCTTCGGCGGCTCGTCGCTTTCAGCTGGGATATCAGTTGGTTCGTCTGCACCCGCACTCGCCTCATGAAATAGCTCTTCTTCTGCGTCTACAGGCATCGAGGGTGCGTCTTCTCCGGCATGCGGCGGGGGCAGCTCTTGGTCCACAACCACAACATCGCTGCTCGGTTCCAGCGCAACTGAGTCTACCTCCGGCAGTTCTTCAGTAGCGATGTCTGTTGGTTGAGCTTGTTCAACCACAGTCGCAACTGAGCTTTCGTCTTCCGTGTCAAGCAGCGTGACACTGTCGAGCTGCTGTAGAATATCATCCGTCGACATCTCCGTCGTGTCTACAGAGTCAAACGGTTGGTGAGCTCTTGACACGTTTACTAGTAATGTCCACACAAACTCACCATCCTCAGTCATGAGCGCATCTGCGGCAGGTATCACTTCACCGCTATCTTCAGTCGTCGCCACATCGTGCAGGAGATCTGTTCACCTCATCGTCAGCCGTCAGCTCCGAGTTACTTCGCTGTTAGTCGCCCTGCGCACTACTCAACGCACCGTCCAGCACGCCCACGTCGCTATCCGCATCTTCGCTCGCCATGCTCATCTGGTTGCTTGTCTGTCAGTCTCCTGTGCACTTTTCCAGTGCGTCGCTCCCTCTGATCTCGGCCACTCGCCGCCGTTTCACGTGCCAAGTCCAGCGTAGCTGCCCGATTTAGCGGCAGCTTCAACGTCAATGATATTATTTCATTGGCCGAATATTGAATCATTTTCGGCAAATCAAAATGCGTGATCTCTCCATCACCCAGCTCACGTCTGTCGCCCAAACCTCCTGCGGCAACAGCGCAACGCATCGTCACCATGGCCGCGCGCGTGAAGGAGGTGGCGCTCGTGGCGTCGTACTTCGTGCGCTTCGCCGGCACGGCCTTCTGTCTGCTGCAGGTCGTAGACACCATCAAATGCGTGGGTCCGTCCATGCTGCCCACGCTCAACCGCGACGGCGACATCGTGCTCGTGGATAAACTCACGCCGCGTTTCCGCGAGTTCGAACGCGGAGAAGTGGTGATCGCCAAGTCGGTCTCGAACCCCAAGCACACAGTTTGCAAGCGTATCATCGCGAAGGTGCGTGCACTAGCAGTGAGATTGCTGCTTAAGAGACGTGGATATTCATGCGATTGTTGCTCATGAACCAACAGGAGGGCGACACGGTGTGTGTGCGGCCGCGCTACTCGTCGTCCGAGGTCGAGTTCCACAAGGTACGAGTCCCTACAGCTTCGATGGATGCCTATTTGGGAGTATAGCATCTCAACCACTCCTTCTGACGGAATGCGTAGATCCCGCGTGGTCACGTGTGGCTCGAGGGCGACAACAAGCACGACTCGCACGACTCGCGCTACTACGGCCCCGTGCCATCTGCGCTGCTGCAAGGCCGAGTCGTCATGCGGGTGCGTTTGGTTACTCAGATAATTGGTGTTTGAAAGCCACTCCGAGCTCACCACTGTGCGCGGCTCTGTTGCTGTCTATAGATATGGCCGCTGAACAAACTCAACTTCGTGGAGAAGCAGTTCCAGACCAAGGCCTTTCGAGAGCGATCAACGTCCGCTCTGGACGAGTGAGTGAACCGAGGTTATGTAATAAACGACCTGTGTCCACAGGAGATTGTGCGTCTCTGGCTCCGTTCTATCAGACTCCTGTGTGGATTTGTGCGCACTCGCACCGTGCGAGTCGCACGTCGAGCTAGCAAAATCCTCACATATTATTGGATGAAAAACACAATTCGCTGACGTTCATTGGCCGATACTACTTTGTACAGCTGGAGCTCTTCACAACTGGGAGACACGAAGCCCAACGTTTATCACAGCAATGGCATCGGCGGCCCGTGGCGCCACCACTTCCGGGACACTGCTGCGCAACGGCGCGCTGCTGCTGGGCTGGGCATGCACGCTCAAGATCGCGGCGTGTGATATGATATACGGCGTCGGCCGCTCCATGGAGCCCACCATCCCCGACGGTTCCGTCGCGTTCATCGACCGGCTCTCGTCGCGCTGGCGTCACTACGAGCGAGGCGACGTCGTGCTGCTGCGCTCGCCCACGCGCAGTGACGGCTCATTCGTGATCAAGCGCATTCTCGCGCTAGTAAGTGGATTCGTTTGGCTACTGACTAGACGCAAAACTGACAGTTCGTGTGGATCAGGAGGGCGACACAGTGGAGCTTCAGCCACGCTTCGACGAAACCCGCGCCGGTCGCGTGGTGGTCCCCAAGGGCCACGTGTGGATCGAAGGCGACAACGCGACCATGTCGGTTGACTCGCGACACATCGGCGCCGTTCCTGCTGCGCTCATCGACGGCCGCGTGCAAGCAGTGGTGAGTCCATGCGGTGGGGATCAGTCGTCCGGAGGATTGAACATGCTAACAGGCGCCCGCTCTGCCGTCTCTTTCGTAGGCATGGCCGCCAAGACACATGTCGCTTGTTCGATGAATGCTGCAATAGAGTATATCTGACCATGTATCTGGTGAAGCGTTTGCATGGGGCTCAATTGACGTCCCAGTCCTTCTCGCTGATAGCCAACTCTTTCCAGTATATACTTAAGTGTTCGTTAAATTATCATGTGGCTTCTGCAGGTTGTCACTTACGGACGCTTGAGGCCACAGTTCGAGCAGAACTTGGCTTGCGGTGGCACAAACTCGCTCTGGCAACCCGAACAACGCGTCTCCTCAGCGGTTTGTTCCTCTGTGTTGTGGACTGGACTGATGGGTCCAGTAGCTTGAGCTGCTGATGCTCTCGATGCCGCTTCTAACGCCATGACGCGCCGCTGCTGCTTCTCCTCGTACACTGAGTGATAGTACTCCATCTGCTCCAGCTCTTCACGCGCATCGGCCATCATTCGCTTGATGCGGCTGGTATCTTTCGTGCGCTTCTCATCCTTGAACTTCATCCGCACGTACGTCTTCATCATCTCACGCTGCTCCCACTCCGGACACTTGCGCGCCGAGCGCATGCACGCACGATACAGCCCCAGCACCTCCTTGCGCAGCGCCGTCGCCATCGTGTCAAGATGTTGCCGAAAGTCGAATGTTTGTGAGGAGCTCTGCAACCAGCATTCCAATGATTGTCTAATATCGTCATTTGATTGGTCAAAATAAACTCCAATTTAACCGGTATAGATGCCGTACCGGTACTGACCGGTATGAGCGGTCGGTGCATAATGGCCTGGGAGCTCCTCGCGACGGACCGACGGAACCGCAGGAGACTCTGAGCCAAGGGGAGAAGTAAGCGCAATGAGCTCAGCCAACATCAGCCACGCGCTTCGTGGGGGCGTGAGCCTCACCGTGCGCCGCTCCGCGCAGATGGTGCGCGGCGGCGGCGGCCACCACCGCCCGCCACCGCCTCCGTTCGCGCGTCTGCCGGCCGCGACGCAGCCACTGCACGAGCACGCCGAGCTCGTCTGGAACGACGGCGTGGCTCCAGAGACGCTGATCGACTTCGACGCGCCGCACATCCCAAAGTACACCGCGCTTAAGCACCTGGGCCTCGCTCTCGGCGGCTTCGCGACGCTCATGGGCATCGTCACGCTGTACGACCCGAACTCACTCCGACAAGCCGTACGTTTGACTCGCTTTTTGTAGATTCTAGTAGCTCCGGGTCGTGGAGATCTGACAGGTCCACTTGCTTCTGATGAACTCTTTGCAGGCGAAGCGTGGCGACCACTTGCCTGACCTCAAGTGGGAGCTGGGCCTCGTGGACGAGCCTGAAGGAGAGATCGATGAATAAGCGACGCGGGGTGGGGCGAACGATCGGGGGAAAGACTGACCGTTGTAGCTAGAAAAGTACGACGCTATACAGCAGATCATTCGCCTTGAAGAACGAGAAACTCGCACACTCATCTTGATGGGACGGTCCAGTCGAGAGAATTCATCAGTATTGCAAACAATGAACAGCCTTTTCACAAGTTGCTTCGTTTAGCTATGGGTTATTTGTGTGTTGTTGGCTGTCCTTCTGACGTCACTGCTCGTGTCTTCAGGGAGTGGAACCAAGGTTTCGCTTGTTCATGATAGAGTCGATGAGACCAAACTCCACGGCCTGCGCGGGGTCCATGAACAGGTCGCGGTCCATGGCCTTCTCGATCGCCTTGACGGTCTTGCCCGTGTGCGTCGCGTAGAGTCCGTTCAGTCTACACCGTCACACAACACCACATTCCATCCAAGCGGTCAGTCGAAGCGCATCCCGGAAAATCTTGCGCCAGCTTTCAGCGTACCGGGCGCGCAGCTTGATGATTTCCTCCGCATGGATCGCGATGTCGCTCGCCATACCCTGGGCACCGCCCGACGGCTGATGGATCATTATCTATGGAGAGAATTCCACATCGACATCGTCAAACTTGTGTCGTACCACACAAAGCCTCACAGGTGCATTAGAGAACGCACTCTTGAGTTGGGCAGCGAGAATCGGCAACCCGGAGCGCCGCCCGCAAGAAGCAGCGCGCCCATGGACGCTGCCTGGCCGATACACAGCGTGTTCACCCGCGGGTGGATGTACTGCATGGTGTCGTAGATGGCCAGTCCGGAGGTCACCACTCCGCCAGGGCTGTTGATGTACATGAACACGTCCTTCTCAGGGTGCTCCGCCTCCAGGAACAGCAGCTGCGCAGTCACGAGCGATGCCATGTTGTCGTTCACGGGGCCGTGCACGAACACGATGCGCTCTTTGAGCAGCCGCGAGTAGATGTCGAAGACGCGCTCACCGCGTGGCGACTGCTCCAGCACCATGGGCACCACCGAGTTCACGAACGAAGAGAACCCGCGGCGCGCCATTTTCATCGCCATTTTGCTTGGGAATTCGCTTCGGAGCTGTTGGGGGTGAAGATCCGACCGCAAACTCCCTCTCTAAAGTGATCATTGAACCGCAAAATGATACCGGTGTTGTTGAATGAAAATGGGATGGCATTTGATGGACATTCGTTTGTGCAGTCCATGACGTCGCTATGCGCTCTCGATCTGCATCAGCACCAAGCACCCAATATGTCAGCGTCGTCAACACCACGTGTTACAGGTGCAAGATCCAGATCGCGAGCCGCACCCACCTCATCAAGCGCGCGGAACATGAAGTTGGAGAACGTGGGGTCGAGCAGCGCCTTCTCCAGCGCCTTCATGCGGTTGCTGGACGAGTCGATCTGAGAGCGTCACGCATGCAGATCAACATAGTGTCAGAAAATAGACATGTGACGGTGCAATCATAGCGATGTGACCTCACCTGTGCAAGCAAATCGCGGACGTGGGGGTTGGCCAAATGCTGCTTAGCGGCTGCTGAGTCGCGCAGCCCAGCGAGCTGCTCCATTGTGAGCAGCTTCGTCGGGTCGATATCGTGGTCGTCTTCGTCACTCGTCTTGGGCTTGCTTCCGTGAGAAATGTTAGCGGCCGATGGCGTTGCCGTGCCGTTGCCGTTGGATGACTGCGCACCGGCAGGAGCAGGCGCCTCGCACGGGAGCTCCTTGTGGGTCTTGTAGCACGCGGCGCTGCAGTACGGCGCTCTGCATGTTGGGCACTTGTACTTGGACTCCTGCTGTTCGCAGATCTGGCAGAGGCGCGCCATGTCGTGTGCACTTGCCTTTCTTGTTTGATGTGCTTCTGGACGAAGCTTTTCGCGTTGGCGTCTCTTGACGACCACCGTCATGGTTGGCTTCGTCGCCTACAGGTCTGGTCGGGCGGGTTCCACTTCATTCTGGCCCGTTTAGAGGGTTAGTGCTACTTCACAGGCTGCTGCTTGGGTGTATTGGTACTTAAACCTATCCCTCTAGGGTCACCGGTGCCACTCTCGCGAGGGAATCACAGTGAACAGACGAACCCCATCTTCATCAGCGGATCCCGAGGCGGAAGAGCGGCTTGGCGACTCGGCGACTCGGCGACACGCGCTCCTGGCGTCGGTCGCATTGCGCAACACGCCAATTGCCACGTACATCGCCAGCAGCAACAACAACAGCAGCAACATGGAGCAGCTCCAGTGCGTCGCGCAGACCTACGCGTGGGGCAAGCGCGGTCGCGACAGCCGTGTCGCGCAGCTCATGGTGGGTCACAGATATATCGCGGTGGTCGCACGCGTGGGGGCTAACGGCATCAATGTGTAGGAGGGCGGCGACGCAAGATTCGCAATAGACGAGGCTAGCGCGTACGCCGAGCTTTGGTGAGTTCAGTGGTGATTGGTTGGCCAAGACGTGGATGATCTCAAGAAGATACTCATTGGGATTCGTGTGAATGTAGGATGGGTACGCACCCGAGTGGCCCCGCCAAGATCGTTCACGAGAACCAGCAGACGGAGCTGTTGAGCGAATGGCTCAAGGTACTGCTGCTGCTACTGCTACTACTAGTCGTCGCATACGTCAAAGGAGGTGGGGGTGCTAAACTCGGTCGCGTTTTTGTAGAGCCACGTCTCAGCCGCCGGTCCAGCGACGGCGAATGGAGAGCTGCCCTTCTTGTTCAAGGTGCTGTCGGTGGAGAAGGCGTTATCCATCCAGGTAATGAGAGCGCGCTGTTAGTGCCTTGTCTTGGTATTGATGTGTGCGGTGCTGACTGTGGGGTGGCTGAGCTGTAGGCGCATCCGGATCTGGAGCTGGCGCGCTCTTTGCATGCGCGCTTTCCAGACATCTACAAGGACCCAAACCACAAGCCGGAGATGGCTATCGCGCTCACGCGTTTTGAAGCACTGTAAGTAGTGCTAGTTCACCTAGTGGGTGTGCTTGCGTGTGTTGACGTGGAAGCACTCACGCACATGGGCTGTGGACACGTGCAGGTGCCAGTTCCGGCCGATTGATGAGATCGTGGCGAATATCCAGAGCGTGCCGGAGCTGCGAGCGATTGCTGGTGAAGCAGGTACGAGTCCCATGCGATTTCCAATGGATATGATGTCCCAACCGCCGCTGACACTTTGTGGATGGCTAGCGTCTCGTTTGCTTGTCGAGCGTCGTGACGAGACGGCGCTGCGCGAATACTTCCGCAGTTTCATTCACGCAGAACAAGCCGCGATTTCGAAGCACATCACTAGCTTGCGTGCGCGTTTGCAAGCGATTGAAGCGTCGTCGCAGACGCAGCTATCGGTCGTGGAGGCGCTCGTGCTGCGCGTGATCGGCCAGTACGGCGAAGACATCGGCTGCTTCTGTCCGTACCTGCTCAACTACGTCACGCTGCAGCCCGGTGAAGCCGTGTTTCTTGGTGCGAATGAGCCGCATGCGTATCTGTCGGGCGACTGCATCGAGTGCATGGCGTGCTCCGACAACGTCGTGCGCGCAGGTCTCACGCCCAAGTTTATCGACAAGGAGACGCTGTCCGAGATGCTGACGTACCGCACGGCCGTGCCTACGGTCCTCACCGGCGACCGCGTCGACGATGTCACGCGCGTCTACCGCGCGCCTGTGCCGGAGTTCCAGGTCGAGTCTCTCAACGCGCCGTCATCCACCAAGTTATCGCTGAGCAAGCGAAAAGGCGCGTCTGTGCTGCTCGTCACTGGCGGAACGGGCATCGCCCACCACGTCGCTTCGAACCGCTCCTTCGACTTGCTCGCCGGTCGCATTTACCTCATCGGAGCTGACGAGGCCGTGGCCATCCAAGCCACTTCCACTGTTGAGCCGCTGGCAGCGTACCGGGCGTTCCACAACGAAGAGTTCGTCCCCGCCAGCACCAAGTTGTAGTCCAACGCTAGCTGTGTTCGCATTTGGCGTCGAAGCGAGACGCCTGCCACGCCCAGTTCGTCTGTGTGTGTGTTTTAATTTCTTACTATTGTACGCCTAGCTTCACTGCGGTCTTGCACTCTACGCCACACTCAGGTTATCGCAGCTCTCCATGAGGCTCTGCGCCACATTGCGCATCACCCACTGCACTTCTCGGGGCGGCCTTCTGGATGCTGGAGAGCTCACCAGTTTTGGTGACTTGATGCTGCCTGGGTGATTGTTGTTGCCGTTGTGGCTTTGTGATCCCGTCGTCGATGTTGTTACGCCAGCAGCGTTTTCATTCGCGACGTCATCTTCAGCCGCGAACTCATCGTTCGCGTACTCAATGACCTCCCCATCCAGCTCTTCAAAGTCATCGCTGTACTCGGTCTCGTTCTCTTCGCCGGCGAAGTCTGAGTCGTCACTGTACGCTGAGTGTTCACTGTAGAAGTTCTCTTCTCCGTCGTATTCGTCACTATTGGACGTGTACGCGTCCTCGTCATCGCCCTCGTCGCCGGAGCTTGCCTCTTCCAGCTCTAGCTGTCGCAGCATGCCGCTGTCGCTGAGATTGACGCCGTCGCTGCTGGCCTCCATGTGCTCGCTCTCGTACATCGTTGACTCGTCCAGAGACAGAGATAGCATCAACGGCACCGCGTTTGCACGGGCTCCTGCTCGTCTTGGTGCTACACCCCACTGCGTCTGCAGGTGCTGTTGGTGGTTGTGATGATTTTGCGCTTGGGCTCCAGAGCGGGTGGCCGACGCCATCTCTCCTGCAGCCCGCCGCCGAATGATATTCGCTGGTGCCGTAGACTCTGGCTTGGGGGGTCTCCCGTTGTTTTGTGACTGCCGCGCACGAGTCTTGGCGTGGGAGGCGTACTTGACAGTCAAACTGTCATCGCACTCCTCTGCATACACCCGTTGGAAGTTGGGATTCATTAGCGCCTCGGCCGCTTCGGCTTGAAAGCGCGTGTCTAGTTCTTCTTCGACTTCCTCTGCGCTGGGGCGTCGTGCGGCTCTGGTTGGCTGCTCTTCCACCCAGGACCCTGTGTTCGTGTTGGGCGGGCTTTTCCTCCGCATCGGAGACGGTCTCACGCCTACCGGTGGTTTCTGAGCATGGAATACTTGTTGTGGAGGTGGGGGTGGCGGGGGAGACCTGGGACCGTCACCTGAGCTCACCACCACCAGCGGTTCGGGCGTCTTACTCCTTTCTGGGAGTCTAAGATCAGAGCTCGAGTCGTCCAGAACCGCAGACGCATCCAACAGCTCCAGATCGCTGCCGTCTCCCAACAAGACCTCCTCTCGGTCATTCGGCGCGATCGCCGCCCATCGCGATTGTGAGGATGATGCCGTAGATGACGGCATCGCCACGCCACGCCGCATCGCTTTACTGGAGTCAGTTGACGCTCGCCTGCCGTTCTTCGTCGTGGCGCGCCGTTTCGGCGTTCCGTTGGGGCGGCGAGCAACCGCCGACATCTTCAACGAGCCTCCAGACTCAGCAAGTGCTGCTCCCAGCAATACAAGATGAGTGTCTGCACAACTAGACTCTGTCTCAATAGCACATGTTGGGTACCTTGCATGTGATTGCGGACGTAGGGCATCAAGAAGATCTGGTCCATGGTCGGCCGTTGTTCGGGGCGCTTATCGAGGAGACGCTTCAGGATATCGGAGATCTCCGGATCGTAGTGGGCTGGCACGGATGCAAACTACACAGAGAATTGGTGAGTGACTCTCATACGATGAACTCGCAACACCGAATTGCCACGTACATCTTTCTGCACAATCTTGAGCACGAGCGTGAGGATGTTGGGGGCTTCAAACGCGTGCTTGAGCGCCACGATCTCATACAATACACAACCGAGGGACCACACGTCGCTCGCGTATGAGTACGGCTTGCTCTCGCACACCTCTGGACTCATGTAGTACGGCGTGCCGACGACGGTCTTGGCCTGATCAAGCGTCGAGTCCAGCGTCTTGGCGATGCCGAAGTCGCCCAGTTTGATCACGTTCTCGGTCGTGAGGAAAATGTTGTTGGTCTTGAGGTCACGATGTAGGATGCGCTGCTCGTGGAGGTACTTGATGGCCATGGCCATCTGCACGAACCAGTCCAAGATCTGACGCGTGTCGAAGTACCCGTGGCCGCCGTTGGCCAAGATCGCCGCGCGCTCTTTGATGCGTCCGGCCAGATCGCCGCCGTCGCAATATGCCATCACGATGTTGATGATGTTGTTCTCGACAAAGCTCTCCTTGTACTCGACCACGTTTGGATGCTTGAGCTTGGACAGCAGCTCCACCTCGCGGAACGACTGCGCCTTTTCCGTGTCGTTGAGCAGCTCCATCGGGATCTTCTTGATCACGAACCGCTGGCTCGTGGCGCGCTCAATCACCAGATGCGCCGAGCCGTAGCTACCGCGGCCGATGCAACGCACGTCCTCGTACTTGTGCATTGCGAGCTTCTTTCCTCCAGCGGCAATGGGTCGGCGCGGCCAGTCACAGACGCGAGTCCGCCCGCGTCCACGCGATGGCGCGGGGATGCAGTGGGAAGGGGAGGGGCACGCGCTGCAGCGTTGACGAGTGGAGTAGTATACTAGCAGAGGCTGGATTTCGGATGCGCTGCGTTGCGCCGCGTGAGCGCCGTCGACTGTGCAGCAACGACTGCGACGACTGCGACTCGCCACGCGCAGTTTCTTCCTTTTTCCTAGTTCAACATCTGACGCATGGAACGCCGTGGCCAGTGCTTATGTTGCGCCAAGACGAAACGGCCAGGATCCATCTCCACACGCAGCAAACACGAGCTGAAGACTGCAACGGCGCAGCGGCCGGTATACGAATGGCAACAAGGTCTACACGGAGGAGCTGTCGGCGATGAGAGCACCAGAGATGAGAAGAGGACACCGACGCACTACAGTTGTAGGAGCGAGTCATTGCCAAGCAGGAGATCAGAGGCACGATCCCCCATGCAACGAAGACGACCAGACAGCCCTTGACCGGCGTAAGCAGCACGATCGGCCCACAAGCCAGCTGGCAATACATGACGCGCGTCTTCGTGCACTTCTGCGAGCGCGTTGCCGCCGGTAGGACGTCGATCGCACACGGTATCGCTCGCACTGAGCAGATCGTGCTGACGACCAACAGTAGCACACTCATTGCGACTACGGATCTCCTACGACACACATCAACATCAAGAGAGACGCAGGCGGCTCTCTTGCCATATGCATGACTTCATCGCAACATAAAGTGAAGGGCACGAGACAACTGCCGACATCTTGGTTTGCCGATTAACTTGCACTCTCTTCTCTTTAGCTCGCACTCTTTCTCTTCCATCCACAGGCTCATCCAGAGACGACTGTGGGAAATTGACACGGTTGATGCGGCCGAGTCTTTTAATGGCCGCCCCCGTGGGCGTCGTGGCCGTGGTCACCACCCGACTCGTTCTTCTCCTTCTGGACGACGATGGCGTTCATGCGCGTGAGCTACGGAGAACCATCCAAAGCGCAAGTGAGTGAGATCGTTCTGGCAGCATAGCGAGCAGATATTCATCGACCAGCGTACCTCCTTCTTGTGGTGCAGACACTCCAAGTAGTCTTCCACCTGCTTGCCGCACTGACCGGCAAACTCCGTTTCTTTCTGTAATCGCGCGATATCAACAGAGCTGTTAGAAGTCTGCGCACAAGAAAGCGGACATGCGCATGTTATCGTTCACGTACGCTGCACTGCTCCACGTCCTTCCAGAAGCGGTAGCATCGGCCCTCGCGGCCCTTGAATCCGAATCCAGACGACATATTCGCGCTTGAGCTCTCTGTTATTCGATGCGGCACCACAATACGGTGGCCTGTGTGGTCGGGAATTCAATTCAAAAATGACTTGATGCCACTATTTTCGAAATTACAATTCTAGTTCATTTCTAAATAAGTACATCCTGACAGAACCTGGAACGGTACCACGGCGAAAGCAAATCTTGTGGCAACACTCGACAAATGATACTCATCGAGCTACAAAGCCAACGCATCCAAGAAATATTGTGGACATGCATATATACGGTGTTTGAGCTTGTGTGGCGATGTCACAACGCAGTTCTCTACTGACCAAACCGACAGATTCCATCCGAGCATAGTCGAACGAGTTAGCCAACAGACGCAGCTTTTTGGTAGCAACCGAGATGGAACTTCGTTCTTCTTCGAGAACAAACCGGTGCTCAATGGGACCGGAGCTCAATGGGGACGAGAACAAACTGCAGCCACAAGGCTTCCTATCGAATGGCAGGGCTTGTCTTGTGTAATGAGCGAAAGATTCGCTACTTTTACACAGGATGGGCAGGCTGCTTGCACGACGCTCGCCTCATGCAATCCCGTTGTTGTTCGATGGGTGGCAATGTCTTCTCGCGGCTTTTGGATTCACACCAGAGACCACAGCCATGCCATGTTTCAAGAGGTCTATCTATCCCCAGACCACCACGCTTTCAACAATGAGATCGAGCGCTGTATTATTCTTCTGAAAGATCGGTTTCAGCGGCTGCAAATCCTTCGACTCCGACTTCGACATGGTGCTGATGGGAAATGTATTCTTATTCAATTCGAGCTTGTGCGTTGGGCTCAAGATTATACGGTCCGCCAAAACGTGCTCTTCCTGGACCACAATGTAGACGAGAGTGAACGTTGTCATTTTGGGTGAGTCCCCCTGGAAGGAAAGACTTTAGGCCTCGTCTAGGGCGCTGGAGTAGAAGGCGCATTTGAGGCACGATGTACGCAGGTAAGTGGGAAAACGGCAGGCAACAGAAAGCGAACCCGAGGGATGGGTGCTATGTTCGTGTCTATAGCGGATGAAGGTTCAGAACAAATGACGAAATGATGCATACGAGGAGGCATTACGCACTTGCTCGCAAAGTGTGCCAACTTCACCGTCGTTTCCTCCTTCGCCAGCTCGTTGCGATCTCCGTCAGCAAACGACTCGGCAAGCATGGTGGCAACGTCAGGTTTGGTCTTCGACTAATTCGGCACAAGCCTAAGCGGCTTGGTCCCTTAGATTTCTTGGACGATGTTGACTCCAGATTTGCCCACCAAACATTTGCTTCGTATACCATTGCATCAAGGCCGCATCCTTTGCCGACCACCTCATCACTCGCGCACACAAGCTGCCGACTGCTTCTGTTCCAGATTTGAATATGCCCACCACGTCCAACACACTCACATGCACGTGTCCGACGCCCTGACCACTGTCGCGTAACCGCAGACGTCCGCTGATGTGTCGTGCAGAATGGTTCACAGCGTCGCCGGTTCGCAGCCGTTCGCAAGCATTCGAACACGACCCACCATGTCCAACACATTCCCATGCATATATGCGACGTGCTGATCAATGTCGCGCGACCGCAATCGTTCGCAG